>VYZX01010896.1:51065-181109 GCA_013401335.1 Brachypteracias leptosomus | reverse complement strand
CTGGCTCATACTCAGCCAGCTATTGACCAACGCTTCCAGGTCCTTTACTGACAGGCAGCTTTCGAGCCACTTCTCCCCAAGCCTGTAGTGCTACATGGAGTTGTTGTGACCAAAGTGCAGGATCTGGTACTTGGCCTTGTTAAACCTCATCCCGCTGGTCTTGGCCCATTGATCCAGCCTGTCCAGATCTCTCTGTAGAGCCTTCTTTCCCTCAAGTATATCAACACTCCTGCCTAATTTGGTGTTGCTTACAAACTTAACTGAGGGTGCACTCAATCCCCTCAACCAGATCATTAATAAAGATATTAAACAGAACTGGCTCCAGTACTGAGCCCTGGGGAACACCACTTGTGACTGGCTGCCAGCCACAACTCTTTGGGCCCGACAGTCCAGCCAGTTTTTTACCTGGTGAAGAGTCCACCTGTCCAAACCATGAGCAGCCAATTTCTCCAGGAGAATGCTGTAGGAAACAATGTCAAAAGCTTTACTAAAGTCCAGGTAGACATCTGCAGCCTTTCTCTCATCTAAGTGGGTAACCTTGTCATAGAAGGAGATCAGGTTAGTCAAGCAGGACCTGCCTTACATGAACCCATGCTGATGACCTGGTTGTCTTCTCTGTGCTGTGTGATGGCATTCAAGATGATTTGCTCCATAACCTTTCCTAGCACCAAGGGAGACAGGCCTGTAATTCCCCAGATTCTCCTTCCAGCCCTTATTGTAAATGAGTGTCACATTTGCTAACCTCCAGTCAACTGGAACCTCCCAGGTTAGCCAGGACTGCTGGCTCCTCCAGCTCCCTCCGTACCCTTGGGTGGATCCAATCTGCCCCATAGACTTGTGTAAGTGGTGTAATAGGTCACTGACCTCTTGGATTATGAGGGCTTAATTCTACTCCCTGTCCCTGCTTTCCAGCTCAGAGGACTGGGCACTCAGAGAACAACTGGTCTTGCTATTAAAGACTGAGGCAAAGAAGGCATTCAGTACCTCATCCTTGGTCACTAGGTTTCTTCTCACATCCAATGAAGGATGGAGATTCTTCATAGTCCTCCATTTGTTGCTAATGTATTTGTAGAAACAATTTTTGATTGTCTTTTATAGCAGTAGCCAAATAAAGTTCTAGTTAGGCTTTGACCCTTCTAAATTGCTCCTTGCATAGCCTCATGACATCCATGTAGTCATGATTTGAAATCAGTCCAAACTGTTGGTACTTGCTAGTCTGACTGATCAAGCTTTTGAGATTTGTCTTAAATTTTGAAAATGAGTGACTCGTAACATTTTTATTTTCCTTCATCAGGGTGTGAATTGCCAAAACCTGACCTTTTAATTTATCTTGTGCATATTTCACCCCATGTTGTGAATAGTTGTGTAAAAATTCAATGCATGTGAGCAGCAAAATAATCTTCCAGTGAATTTCCCTTAGAATTGCTGCATTCTTCATCAGTGTGATGTGTTGTTTATCTTCCTTGGATCTCAGACTATCATCTGTCTCCTCTTCTTGATAGAGCTGTTAGGTAGCTGTATGGATTGTAAATTCTCAGATATTTTCCTAAATGTTACGTGCTTGATGAAAATCACTTTATTTTCTAGATCAGCTTGTTAAGCAATATTTTGGGGTTTCATTGCCTGGCGAATTTTTGGAGTTGTCTGTGGTTACTGTTATTGACTATATGGTTAATACTGCTGGTTACTTTCTCTAGAGAACCAGATGTTAAGATGTGTGCACAACACTCTATTTACAAGCATGATTACCTGTACAGTATTGAATGGAGCTCAAAATCACAGATGCTTTTGACTCCAAGATATCCATGAAGCTTTCTGGTTTTCTCAGGATTTTCCCCCCTCATATTTCTTTCTTATTCTGATTGTCTCTGTATCCATTACTCTTTCTTTACAGCGTCTCTGAATGTATATTTTCAAATTAGTTTAAGCACTTCATTATTGTATTAACAATTGCATTAAGCCAATTTTGAAAACTCATTAACTTATTCTAGAGGTGGCACTGTGCAGCCTCAATAATTCTAGCATCTGATATGCTTTTTCTTCAGATTGAAGATGGGAGCAAAGCTGCAGCTGTGGACAAGTTACTGGCTGGGGATGAAATTGTTGGCATCAATGATGTTGGCCTCTCCGGCTTCCGACAAGAAGCGATCTGTCTAGTGAAAGGTTCACACAAAACACTGAAACTTGTAGTGAAAAGGTAAGCTTGTGCCGTTCAGCTGCAAAACCAAATGTGTTCCAGGCTATAAGCTACTGGGCAACCAAATTGGCCAAGACTTGGCAAGATAATGACTTTCATTCAGTGTTATTAATGCACATACTATGCGATGTTACTTCTTCCTTGAATACAGACCCTTTACAGAAGAAGGCGGGGGGAGAGGTAGCAAAAGCTAAGGCAGTATATTCTGTGAATATTGTTGTGATGTGATGAGCTGGCACTCAGCTACTTTCTATCCTCCTGAAGTGCAGGGCCTGAAGCTGGCTGTCCAGTCAGCCCTGGCTTTGGTGTGCGGACACGGGTGATGTTCTTTGATGCCTTTGCTGTGAAGGCCAATTGGGCTGTGAGGAGCCGGTCACATGGAAGCTTTTGGAAAAGCGTTTTCCTGCTTTGTGAGAATATTTGAGGTCTCAGGCATTTCTGATGTGGTTTGGGTAAAGAGTGCTTCCAGTACTCTTGAAGGGGGAAAAAAATGAAACAGTTTATCAAAACATAACATATTTTTGGTATGGAACCTTTTTGTTTTGTCATTTTGATTTACAACTTTTAAGTTCACACTCTTTTTACTAACTTAAAAATAATAAAAAAATAATAATAAAATTAAAATTTAAGTTTCATAAAGTATCTTTTTCAAAAAGTGAACAGACTTTAAGTAGGCTAAATCTTGTCATTTCTGAAAAAAATTTAAACCAGTTAATTTGAATAACTATCTTTCTCATGAATTTCCTACTATGAATCAAAACTTTCTAATGAATTACTTTTTAATCAAATGATGCTAACAGTCTTTCACGTGAGAATTTTAGATGTTTGTTAGAATCATAAAAAGAATTTTGTCAGAACACAGAAAATACTGAGAATTGAGGTTTGACAGGTATACAGTCTATAAATACAACCATTGTTTGAGGCTGTCTTAAAGGAGGACTGTCTTGTGAAACAGCAAAGATAAGTAAGAGAGGTACAAAAGCATACTTTTCACCTTTGGTTTAACAAGGTGTTTTTGACAGAAAGAATTGTGGGAACCTGAATCTCTTCCATAGGTGATAGTTTATATCCTCACCAACAGCTACTTCCAGAAGCTCTCCCAAAATTTCTGTAGCACCAAAGCTAATCCATGCAAAATAAAATGTATTCCAAACTATGATAAATCATTTTTATGTTCAGCAGTTTCAACCTGCACTGGCTATTCCAGTAAAAGCACTTTTGTTAGCAGAGGTTACATCAACTGTTTCTGTCACAGAAAGGGAAAGCTTCAGGGTTGAGAAGTTTTATAGACCTTGAAGAATCTGCCAAGACAGCAGGTCTTAATTACTACGAAAAGCTTCAGACCAAGTGGAAAGATTCCTTCTTTCTTGGTGCTTTTCAGTTTTATGACAGTAGCTTGCTCAGAATCTGTGAATTCTGATCTGTCTTCGAAAATGGCAGAAATTTTGAGGCTGAAATACCTTCATAAGAGACACAGCTATGCCATTCCTGTAATTCACATGTACTTCATGCATGTGATTTTGGAGAAGTTTGATACAGCTAATCAAGCACTGATTTGCTGCTGGGGATTTGTGACCATTCTCTTCAGGCAGCAGAGCCCCATTGCAATGTATGCCTGCGTGCAGTTTGGTGCAAAGCTGATGGATTTTCATCAGTCCTTTCTCATCCCTCTTCTTTTTTTCTTCCCTAGCACATGTGCAATGGGCAAAAGCAACCTAGCTGTTCTAGCCAAGAGGCTGAAATACTGGCTGTTGTTAGGGAAAACATTTTTGTCTTAAATTCATTAAGATTTCCAGAGTTCCCAAAAGAGGCAAGAGCCTTTTTGGGTCTTTGACAAGCCTGCATAATATTAGATAAAATTTCATAAAAGTTACTGAATGAAATTAGCTAGGGTTTTTGTCTGTGGTTTTTCAACTTTACTCTTTCTCTTGGAAAGTTGCCTTAGGACATCAGTCCTTTGACGGTCAAAAACCTTTTAACATCCAGTCTTGTTTTATTCTTGGCCAGCCTGTTCTCATGCACTGCTGTCTGTGTACTGAAATAGCTTTTCTCTTCCTGTTGAAGTTCAAATGATGCAGGTTTTTATAAAAGCCTTGTTGCATGCTTTCTTTCAGAAGTTATGGTTTGAACAACAGTATTGTTTTGTTTTGTTTTTCCCTAAATCTTTGGCTGAATTTTTATGAGCGCTTTAAACAGTCCTGTCTTCAAGCAAACCAGTTGTGTTTCGTCTTTGTGTGAGCACTCCTGCGGGTCTGGATTGAATTGGATCAAAGAACTGATCTGACTGCAAAATTACTTGGGGAAGTAGGTTTTCAGCTGGATAAGACCACCACTTTTCAGAGGCAGTCTGCACTTTACTTACAGCAATCTTGAAATGCCTGTCTTAGCATTTTTAGATTATTTCAGTCATTTTTAGATCAACCTTTACTGTTGTCTGGAGAGGCTGAGGATGGTACCACAATCACCTTTCATTAAATTACATGTAAGATGAAGTATTGATCCGCAAGTCATCTCAAAATCTTTTTGTCTGTTTGCCCTATGTCCTTTGTCTAGCACTGTGATGCTTCTCTATAGCATTGATTTATCATTTTATTCCCTGTGGGTGTCAGTGTGAAAATCCAAAACACAAAATAGACAAATAGTTTGAAGTTGAACACCCCAGTCCTGAAGGTTAAGAGAATCTTTTTTTTGTTTTTAATCATGTTTGTCCTTGCTATCTGTGACAGCTTGGGAAGCAAAGCTCTAGATTTTGTGTTGAAAATGCTTTTTGCCTAGGGTGTTTTGTGATATCTGTTTCTAAACAGGTGCAGGTGAAAAGCAAACACTTTAAAAACTATCATGACATGGAAAAATTAATTTTAGCAAAATTATTCTGTAAAGTGGATAACTTCCTTCCTATTAATGTAAGTAGAATTAATCCAGAAAAATCAGGTTTTATTTATCTCTATGGAGAAGCGTGTCTGTGTGAGATTCCTCCATAAGGGTCATTCCTTCAGGGAGTAATGCCACATCCTCAGCTCACGTTGATCTATTTCTGTACCTGGGAAGCAGCAGGGCATGCTTTTTTCATTTAGAAGTCCAAGGTACCTGCAGCCAAGAGCAAGTGAGAAAGTTTTGCCATAGTGAGTAACATGTTTCATTTGCAATAATTAACTTGTGACTGTGTCAAAGTTTCTCAGGGGGCTGGTGGTGTTCAGCAGTGGTAGCTGACTCCCACATAATTATTTATACCCAGTATTTTTGAAGAATCTGATGCTTGACTTGCATAGGTGAAATAACATTGGTCTCTGAAAAAAAGTGCCTGCAGTACCAAATACTCAGCATAAATGTTCTGGGTATCAGCATACCTGCTTCGCTGTATTTTGCAGAAACATTGCACTGTTGTGGTCTAAACCCAGTCAGGACTGTGCAACTGCTCAACAACAAACATGGTGTTTAGGTAGGTTACATACATTAATGGTTGAACAAGTGCTGTGTACTTTTGGTCTTGGATTAAAAGAGGGCTCAAGAGGCTTCATCTTGTGTTCTCAAGTGGATTTGTCAAAGCAATACATCTTAATTGCTAGTTCTTCAGTGTCCTTTCCTGAGTAGATTCCTTTCTTAGGAAAATGGAAAGGAAACTGCTTAGGACATTTCTGACAGGAATTGCATGTGAATTTCTCTTGGTTTGGAAAAGATATGTATCTCTATATTTATATACACATGTAAAATTGCTCTGAGTGTTGATACTGAGATGGTTACCATATTATGTGTAACTTAATTGTTCTGCATACATTTCCAACTTAAATTCCCTACTAATTATTTAATATAATCTCTGTTCCTTTGCATGTGCTAGACATAAGTGCATGAAAACTTGGAATAATTTTTCACTATGAATTCATGAGACACATTAAGCTGTTAAAAATTGACAGGTGATGCTTCCGTTTGATTTATTAATTTTAAAAGGGAGGGTGGAATTAGGGTGGCTCCCAGGGGCCATATAACAAGTTACGTGGGATTGTCCTGTTGGCTGCTTTAATCATCTGTTAGTGGCAGAGAAAACAGTTGGGCAAGGGAAGGAGTAGCTATGGAGTTCTTTTTCTTGGACTCCACTAGTGAGGGGAAGCTGGACTTTCAGTTTAACTTGACCAATTCTGCAGGTACAGCCAATGCCTGAGAACCAGCTGTAAAGTTCTGGCATAGCTCTGGCCACATTGCATGCACGTGTGATGAGTGGGCATGTTTTCTTTACTTTTCTGTACCATTTTGTTTTGCTGCCTTTATGTGGCCAAAGCACAAGCTGGTTTTGCAATGCTGAGTTGTCTCTCATTACCAGAGAGGGAAAGAGAGTACTTGCTATCAAAAGCGTAGTCTGAATGCTGAAATCTAGTGTGCAAAATCCTAATAAGGGATGTGATCGTCATGATATGTGAACTGTAAGCATCTACGCATGAAAAGTTAGGTTAAAAGTTTTTAAAAAGTTTATTTGCATGGCACTTCATGAAGACAGATAGCCATTTAATTGCAGCTTGGGCGTTGGACTAGATGATCTTTCAAGGTCCCTTCTGACCCCTAATGTTCTGTGAAGCGCAGCAGGAGAAGAGTTTTTAATGAATGTCCCGAGGGCTCAGAGGTTGTACAGTACTGTCTCACAGACTTGAGCAGGAATCAGGGAATTTGAGCAGGAATCTGACAGTCATTTACAGTTTTCAGATGGGAGATCACTAAGTTTTTTGTCATTTGTGAGTGGAAACATGCTCAACACCACCAGTGACCATTCTGCAGTGGGTTTTGTGTAATTTACCAAGGAGATCAAGTCTTAACCCACTTGTGACTCACTAGTGAGCTTTGTAGCTCCATATGGCTGCAGGAATACCCTGTGAAACATGGCAATACCAATTTGTGAGATGTCTTGGGAAGACGAAAGATTCATGGGTTTTGTACAATGTAACATATAGATGGAGGACTGTGAATTCTGCCTCTTACCTGTGTTTGGACACTTGATCTAGTTTTATAGATATCAAAAAAGTATAGTAAACATGTAGAAAAATACATGTAATTTTGTAGTATTATACATATTTAGTCCATGGTTATGGTTAAGTATTGCTCAGTAAACCAAAGGCATTTGTGGAGAACCGCTGTTGAGTAGGAGTAAAATCTATTTTGCTGTTAAATTTTATTTCGTTGCTTCCGGAACTAGCATTTGTTATGTCAGAACAAATAGCAGTGATTTCTCTCTTGTTGCCCAGTAGCCATAGTTACTCCTTTTTGAAGACTGGCCTTGTCCTTAACTGATCAAGAACAGATTTTTATTTTTTTTTTTTTTTAATGCCTGTATTTTCAGCCAGCCTTTGAAAATAGGTAGGAAACTGTGGTAGGGCTTTCCAAAGCTGTATCTGCATGCACGTACCACTGCTGTAAGTAGTAGGCAGGTGTGACAGCACCTCACTACCCATATTTCTTGGAATGGAGGTGAGCATGCAAACAGCATGTGCCTGAGCAGGTCTTCAATATATACACTTTCAGAGTGGGTATCTGTAACAGATGCACACAGCTTTAGAGTTCAAGGCTTGAACATTTCCGTGTGACTGCAGTTGGTGGAAGGGCTGTGCTGTTAAATTCCTGTTTTGCAAATTCACTTGAGAAATGGGTCAGTGCGTTGCTGTAGGCTCACTCTTCTGCTCTAAGCAGGATGGCTGGTTTTAAATGTGTGTCAGACAGGATATCCTACCAGCCTCTGCTCCCAGCTAGGTCCTGTGACAGAGATTGGAGCTAGCCATGTATGTCAGGAGATGTGACAGGACATCACCAGGCCTCTATTTTTCTCCTTTAATGCTGCCAGTGAGCAGCCACAAGGGCATGGGGCAGAAGGCAGAAACCAGGTAAGTACAAAGGTAGCAAGTCGTACGAATTGCACAGCACCTGCAGACCTGGTTCAGGGGCCCTTGGTGTGGGTATCCTGTGTTTTAAGGAGTGCCTAGCAATCCCAGCAGGATCTTTCCATAAAGGAGTGTTTAATGGAGCAACTGCCAATAAGCCACTCCATGTGTGCTCAGTGGAAGTCCACAGAGGAGTCCAGCTGGCACTAAGCTCGCCTCCCACTCAGGCATGCCCCCTGCCTCCTCCACTGGCAAATCTGGGGCTGCCCAGGCCTCCACTGTGTTCCTTCTCCAGTTGTGTGATCCTGCGCTACTGATAGAAGGAATGGACATGACAAGAAGAGGAGCGTGCACTTTAATCTCATATTTTCATCAAATTATACCTTGGAAGCACCCTGATGAAGATCATTTCCCTTGATTGCCTAACCCTCATCAGTCACTTAACTGACATGTTAAAGTGTGAACCTGGGCTCCCTGCGCTGTGACCCTAGCAACATCACCCAGGTGTTCTGATGTTTCCTGTGCCAGCTATCTTTTTGGTGGGGTGTACATCTAAAAAGCACTGTTGTTTCTTAATTTTCTGGCCACCTTGCCCATTTCTTAATTGCATTAATGTGTTTTGATTCATGCTGTTAGTGACAGACCAATGGATTAGAGGTGAACATAAGCTTCAGTTTCTCCAACTGGTGGGTGTATTGTCCCTTGTTTCAAAGAGCAGGTTGTCTCATTGTTTTGGATACTTGCCTTGTACAACTGTCAGGACTCTCTCAATACCTGTGTTGTGACATGTTTTAATCTTGTGGCAACTTTCATAATTGATTTCTCTAAAAATCTGAAAAATCCAGCCTTTAAAGCTTGAGTAACAGAAATCAAAAATAGAACAGATGTTTCCATGTTCTACCAAGTCAA
Source organism: Brachypteracias leptosomus (assembly GCA_013401335.1). NCBI lineage: Eukaryota > Metazoa > Chordata > Aves > Coraciiformes > Brachypteraciidae > Brachypteracias > Brachypteracias leptosomus. Next base: position 172,145 of record VYZX01010896.1, on the reverse strand, counting down.
CTCCATTAGGGCAATGTTTAGAGTACTAGGGAGGGTGTAGACATTTCCTTATAGGTAGATGGAATCCTTTGTAATTTGAATATGCTTATTCAGGAGGTTATTCAATGCAATGCTATTCAATTTTGTGAAGCAATTACTAAAATTGGGCAATGTTGTCTTTTTGTGGAATGGAATATGCATCAGACAGTAGCAATCTGTGAGTCGTGACTAGGTTTTAGGTTGGTTGGGTTTTGGTTTGGTTTTTTCCTTCAGTCCTGCAAGCACTTGTTGAAATGGTTAATTTTGAGCATGAGTAGTCTCATCCAATTTTGAGAGAGCACTCACATGACTGAAGATGAAAAAGTATACAAGTACTTACAGGATTTTTACCATAGCTTTTTACGAGGCAGTATATTGGATTTATTCTTAAAACTGCTTTCTACTGGTGAATTTCGGTGTAGGTGGTGGAAACTGTCATATGAAGCCCCTTGGGCGAGGGGGAAACAGGCGAGCCTCTAAAATTTGGGAGTCTGAAGATGTACTGATTTCACATAGTATTTTCACATGCACACACAGGGGATTTTTGTGTGTGTTTGATAGTACTGTAGATCTCTGCAGACTCCTGACTGAAACAGAACTGTAACCCCATTCATTAAAGACCAAATAAATAATGGGGTTTTTCCAGGAATCGTCTTTGCATTTGGGAGGAATGCTTCTGTACACATATTCATTTTGACATACTGAATTGTTTGGGATTGCTTTTAAGCACTTAAGAACGTTGGGGTTTTTTGTGCACATGTACAACTTCAGGAGAGTAGTAATAATACTCCTGTTTCAGTGTGTTGCAGTTCTCTGTGTGGTACTTTTACTTTAGGTTACATAATTCGCCTACTAAAGATTAAATGACTGATGATATTGAGAACTTAGATGCTTCTTAAATGTTTCAGTGTTGAGTAGCTTACCATGCTGAGTGTGGAGATTTCATGCTCTACTTGGTCAAGTAACTATGTGTAACACCTTCCAACTTGAAACTATTATGAAAAGGTTTTAAAATAATTTCTTAGTCCAACCCTTAACTCCTGAAGTATGACCTCTTAAAAGAAGGGCAGGAATGCAAGAGTATTGCAGCTTTAGTTACTGAATAACTGGAGAAATTTGCATCTTATCTCTTACACAAGAAAGCCATTATTTTATGGTCATTGTTACTGAATCTGCATAATACTGGATCACCTGGCAAAACAAAGTCAGGCACAGAGGCACAACTACCATACTGCTGAATTATACATCCCTTGGGCTTTTAGTCCAGCTTCATGCTAAGTGCAGAGGAAGGACAGAGTGACAAAAGCCAGGGTTTGGGGAAATTTCTGCTGGGTTGCAATTGAAACCAGAGTCAGTTCTTTGGTCCAGCTCATGGAGCAGCCTTGTCAGCAGGTGGGCAGCCAGATCAGGGGTCACATCTTTTGGGGGTGGTCATGCCTTCGAAATCCAAACTGGTGTAGGATGTGTCACAGCAAAATAGCTTTCCCAAATAAAACCTGAAGCATCTCAGCTCATGGTATTGTTTTTTGTGGAGGCTCAGTAATTTGCATCATGTGGCTATAGTGTTTTAACCAGGAATGAGACAAACTGAGGCAGGGCTGTCTCCTGAAGTGCCCTGGCAGTGGAGGAACTCTCTTTGCCCACTCGCATTTTTGTGTTACCTTGGACATGGTTAGGTAAATCACAGCCAAAATCGGTGTGGGACTGTACCACACCTCTGGGGAAACACAGGTGTTTGAAATGTGGTTTCTGAGGAAACTCAGTTCGTTTGGGACAGCTATCCAACGGTAAGCTCATTGTGGTGAGTGGCTGGGAGGCAAAACACACCCGTTGTTTCTGGCCACAAGCAACACAAGGGTTTCCACGGCTGTGTGCTCCAAAGACACAGCAAGTTCCTTCTTGCTGAAGGCAGTGTGTTGGGCCAGTGTAGGCAGCTGCGTGCCACTGTGCTTACTAACTCTGACCTGGACAAAGGTGGTGGTGGGGAGCATGTCCGAAGGCTGCTCTGCTTCTTATTCCTTCACCTCAGCCATGGTGAGACAGCCTAAAATCCCCGGTGTGTTCTGACTCCTGCTACTGCTGGTGGTGTTTGCCCTGTCAGAGGCTGTTTTTTTCTTCAGTGTTACTGGTGGCTGAAGCTTTTCTTGTATTTATGTTAAAGGTTAATTTCTTTAGCATCTTACTTACATAGCATGATGATTTCCAGAATATTTGAAAATAAACTCTACTGGAACCACCATTTATAGCTGTTTTTAAAATATGTGAAGCATTTTAGATGCTTCTAGATGATAAACACTTATTAAAAAAAATGTTTCATTATCCTTTAGAAGAATTCTGGCAAAAAAACTGAGGTAGGAGAATGACATCAGGAGTTTAATGCCATCTAGCCATCAAAAGGTAGCAGAATATGCACAAAATAAGAATGAAGAAAAAGTATTTATGTAGCTTATATAATATACCATAAATCCCAAGATCAACACTTTTATATCAGACATCCAGATGTGTGTGTCTAGTTCCCCAAGGCAGAGTGTAGAAAAACAGTTCCAGAATATGAAATCTTTATCATGGTAGTCTATTGTGAGTTTAGCAGGCAGGAAGATCGATGATGTCATACCTCATACAACTTAATACCTCATTGTCAACAGTGTGTATCTTATTTTATAAATGAAATTGCTGTTCCATCCTGCTCAAGCCTCTACAGTTGGGCTGAGGTACAAGGAAAACCGGAGCAAACTGTGATGGTGAAATCCCAATTTGCTCAAGTTAATAACTGAACTCTTTAAGGGCAGTAAGACCTGATAACTTACTTGCCTTTATTTTCACAGACCAAAGGAGGGCATTTTTCAGGTCTCTTAAATTTCTTTTTTGTGTAGAATTCAGCTTAGTAGGTTGTGGGCTAGGAAAGGAGCTGCTCTGCTGTGCAGTGACAAGGTGATACTCCTTCCAGCATGGCCTCTTTCAGAAGCTGTTTGCTCCATTTTCAGACATAGGGTGACTGGCAGACGGGAGGTCAGACTGACTGGTTACCTGACGCATGGGAGGAGAAAGCAAAGAGCAATACTACAGATTTTACAGGTCTTGCTGTGGTTGAGAGTGAGGCAAAAGGCAATTGTGTACATCTTTGTGTGAAATTCGGCAGGTGACAGTAGGCATTTAAGGTAGGATATGCTACTTTGTTAAAACTTTAGAGATTTAGACAGATGGCTATATCAGAACTGTCAGTAATTTGCCTATCAAAATACTCATTCAACTTGCCATACTAAGTCATCTGAATATTAATAGTTTGCTTTTATTACTTATTCTTTATGTTTTAGAGCCCCTCCCTCCCCCAGAAGTCTGTAAGTTAAGCACATGGTTATATTTTTGATTTTTGTTTTCAAATTCTAGATCAGTTCTTTTTTATGGATACTTTTTCGGAGTCACTTCCTTTTGCAATAAGATACTAGAAGCTGAAAATGCAAAAACAGGCATTTCGCCTGTTTTGCCTGAAAAAAATGCTGCAGTTCCATTTGCTGATTCCAGAAAAATAGGCTGACTTTGTTGTTAGAATTTGTCAGCACGTTTCTTGGAAAGGTAAGAAAGGAATACAAGATATCGGGATATACAATGCATAGAGACCAAAAATAAACAGCAAAGCCACAAACACAGTGTTGATGTTTTAGCTTATTACACTGAGTTTTTTAGTGAATTGCTAAAAAAAAAATATAAATAAATATGGTATCAGAAAATAACCTGTTTATTTCAGGTGTCTCTGTTAGAGTGAGTCATTTAAAGGTGCCTAAAATAAAAAAATTGCTGAGTCTCCCTTTGAACAAAGAGAAGGAGCAGTGAACATATCTCCAAGTCCATATTAAAAAATGCAGACTCCCAAAATCTCTCCTGAATTCTGAAGATCACACAATTAAATGTCTGAGGACTTCTTTTAAATGTGCAAATAACCCTGCCTGACCACAGCAGATGCTGTTTTGGGGGTTTTTTTATTCTGAATAGCTTCGAGTCTATAGTTTCCCCATGGTTGAATCCTTTGCTGGTAGCGCTCTCTTGTGGCTATTATTTTCACTAAATGACTTAAAAGGGATTTCAAAAATATGTATGTAATTTAGAGTTTTCTGCCTTAGAAAACACAGAGTCTCTTTTGGATAAGCATTTCTAAATTTAATGTATATTACATATACATAAAATATATTACATATATTTTAATGATGCAGGAAAGGCAATCTAGACAAAAACATCCCAAACATGCTTCCCAGAAGATCCTGAAAGGGGCAGGTGTATTGAGCATTCAGGTGTTTAACCGTCTTTTTGGTGAAAAGCCATATGCTGGAGGAAGGAGAGATGAGCGAAGGCCGCGCTCGCAGCCAGGGTCAGGTGGAGGAGAGACTGGCACCAGCTATTTTGGCAACAGGCTCAATTGCAGCTGCTGCTTTTCCTCATCTCTTTCAGGGATGAGCAGGTTACTCCCCACAACTTTGATAATTAAAATCAACGAAAAAAGGATCTGGGAAACCTTTCCCAGTGAAACTGGTACGTGTGTTTCTGGTGAAAGCTTTTCATCCTGAGTCACTCGTTTATGATTCCAGGGATGGAACAGGAGTAGCTGGCAGGGACGAGTTTTGACTCATACTGTTTTTGAATTACAAAGCTCTTAGCTGGTGTTTTCTTTTTCAGTAAGGAGGTAAAGGCTTCTGGAAGCCTAGATTGTGGCGTGCAGGAGTTTTCTTTGAACCAGGAGCATAAGTTTCCTCTTCTAAGAAAAGAGCAGTTATCAATGAAAAGTTGTTTGGTACTACGTAGACTTGATACCATTGTGATTACAGATCCAGCGCCATAGCTTTATGAGCATGTCTGCATTAATGCCAAGTTTGTCAAGTTAGCTGTAGGCTCCTTTTCCTTTTACATGGTAATTCAGCAGCAACTAGAGTAATGATCCCAAGTCCTTTGCTTAAGTTGTACTCTCTTAGAGAGACGTAGGTTTACACTTGAGATAAGGTCTTCTATGAGAGGGGTCTTCTCCCTCAAAACACTTGACTGCAAAGTTCTTTGATAGGCTGAAATTTTCTTTGTGCCAGGGGAGGTTTAGATTGGATATTAGGAAAAACTTCTTTACTGAAAGAGTGGTCAAGCACTGGAATGGACTACCCAGGGAAGCGGTGCTGTCACCATCCCTGGAGGTGTTCAAAAAACATGGCACTTCGGGACATGGTTTAGTGATCATGATAGTGTTGGGTGGGTAGTTGGACTCAATGATCTTAAAGGCCTTTTCCAACCTCAGTGATACCATGATCTTTGTGCATGGCATTTGTCTGGTCACCCTCCTTCTCTGATCTTTGGATCCTATGCATAAAATAAGGAACAGTAATAATCCCAGTCTGCTCAGGGATATTTTTAAATTTTCAACTTGCCTTTTATAAATGCTTTCATAGCAATTATGTGACTGTTTATGTACAGCTGTTTTCCAGCAAATGCCCAACAATCCTTGTAGTGAAGGTAAGATGAGCTTGCTTTGTTCACTGGTCTGGCTGCAGTTCAGCAGGACAGCTCATCAGTATCTGATTGCAGATTAAGACTGGAAAACACTTTTTAAAGCCAAATTAAAAATCCTATTAGCTAACTATATTTTGAGGTTGAAGCTTTCCTTTTCTTTAAAATTAAGGAGACTCTTGGTTTTAACTTTTTTTTCTCTGTCTTTTTATTTTTCTGTACCACTATAATTCTAATACTTTTTCAGACAATGGATTCAGTAGTACTCCAACTCTATACAAATTTTTTCTTCTGTTATGTAGAGTGAAGGTGGACTTGCTGCTGGAAATTCTGTTTTATCAAATAAGTCACCAAGTATAGAATAGTTTTTGTCTTTGCATCCTCATTCACACAACAGTAACTCCATGGTTTTTAGGCTCTTTCAAAAACAATACTAAAAAAGTGACCCATCAAATGAAAGTCTGTCTTTCTCTAGACTGAGTGCGCATGTGCACACACATAGATATGTGTTAATATTGATAAGCAAGGGATCATGCTAGCTTACCTTTATTCAGACTACTTCCAAAAACCCGTCATTATATTGGCTTTAACACCTGTGAGAAATCAAACTCTCACCTTTATATGAAATGCAGTCATTTTTTGATGGAATATTGCAGTCTGGCTGGGAAAGTTTTAACCTTGTGCCGCCTAGTTTACAACAAGTTCACCCCGCAGAGCTATTGGACTTCTTTGTAATTCTGTAATGCTGTCTTAACTAGATTTCTTATTAAAATCCAAATATGCCTGCATAAAATAAAACTACTTCTTGCCCTTTTGCCAACCTCCTCCCTCCTGAAGTTTGAGTATTTCTGTAAATCCACTGTACTTCCAGCATTTCCTTTGCGACTATAAGCGCATCCTCCTTTGACCTGTGAAAAGCCATTCATTTTTCATATGCAGGATGGGGGTCAGTCAGTTGGTAAGGATGCTGTGGTGCAGTTGGCTTCTCATGGCGATCAATCTGCTGCGTCACAGCACAGAACTAACAAAAATGTATAGTCATCATGTGTTTAGTGTGATGGATCAGTGAACCTAAGGAAAACTTGATTTCGGCACATAGGCCAGTATATAAGAAGATTTCTCCTAGCTTGATCCTTAAGGATACAGCAGAACTAATTTTTCTCATTTTCCCTCCAGATAAACTCTGTGCAGCCTGTTACTATATCCTTTACATCCCCAGGTATGATGATGGTTCAAAACCATAGCAAACTTACATGTGCAAATTTGGCCGGTGGTGAGGGATTGATGTTGTGACTATGGAATAAAGCTTATTTTTCCAAAAGATTACTAAAATAAATTATCCTTTGAAAGTATTCCCCAGAATTTGTAACATCAGTCTCCCTAGGGGATGGAAGGATGTACCTGCCACTTTTCTCCATAGGCAATGATTTCCAATGCATTTCTGAGTCCTGAGGTTATTTATTTGTAGGGATATCACAGGCTGCCTCTCTTTTGAGAGAATTGCTGCTCCTTGAGAAGACTGATTTGGTTTTAATGTATAGGAAAAAATGCCTGTAACTCTCAAATGCTAATGACAGCCCATCAGATCTTAAGAGGCCCAGGTTATTCTGTAGGTTTTCTTTTAGTTTTTGCACTTTGTCACTTATAGGTGACATTAACTTCTTTACAACAGACTGCCCCAGATTGGTCTGGTCACTCACACATATGCTTAGAATATTGTAAAAACAAAAAATGAAACAGCTGAAAAAAAAAAGCAAACCCAACAGTTTCAGCAGCATGATCTCAGTGTATTTTCCATGCCATGTCAAACACCACTTCAAATTGAAAATTAAAACCCTCCTCCTCCAGGAGCAGCCCTCTGGTTTAGTTTCTTGGGCTTTGCTCAGCTTTTCCCTGCCGAGCTCCACAGGCAGTGCTTGCCAGAGCGGGTCAGCAGAGTCGCTGGTATGACTAATCAAAACTGCTCTGGCCTCTTAGCGGGAGCGGTAACAAGGCTCCTTTGTGATTCTAATTATATCCCCTAAGCTGGCACAGCGGCGAATTAGAGCAGGAGGAGGACAGTCGGTCGCAGAGGGCTGCAGGGCCCTATGCTCTGCTCCACCAGCATCTTTTGTTGGGGACAGAGCCCAGGCAGGTGCCACCCACAGCCCACGTGTGCCCAGCCAGGAGCTGTGCCTGGTCCCTGAGGAAGGGGTCTGGGGAGAAGGTGCTGCCCAGCGCAGTGTGTGGGTAGGTTTCTAGGGCTGTGCCAGAGCTGGAGAGGTTCCTGCCAGGCTGGCCAGGAGACAGGGCATTGGCACCTGATCATCTCCAGCAGCTTCTCACTCCTACGGTCCATTGTTGGGGTAAGCAAGTGGTTAAGGTGTCTTTCTCTTGGCTTTTTTTGTAGCTTGTTAACTTGTCTGTGGATGGAGGGGGAAAAGCCATGTAGGGTTGTCTCAAATGTGTCTCATTAAAATTTTATAATAGGACTGTTGAAGTGGGGTTGGCAGGTGTGGAAGAGAAATACTTTGAGAAGAGTATTTTTTGGTTTGCTTGCCAGTTTGCTGCCTGTTTCTCACACAGACCTGGTTTCAGTGTGCTTTGTGTTGCAGAGCAAAACCACTCATCTCGCAGTGAGGCTGGGCACTGGGGTGGTTTGCAGTCCCTACTTCCTAATAGATGTGCAACTGGTTTTCTTGGAATGGTCTCTTCATCCCAATACGTAACCTAAAGACATTTAAATAGAGTAGCAGAGTCAGTCTGTTAAGTGAAAATGTCAAGGCCTGAGAGGTTTTCAGTCTTGAGCTTTTATTGGTGTGAAAAGAAAATTCAATGGAAAAAGTTTCCCATGCTATGAGTAGTTTGCTGACATACGCAGAGGTTACACAAGGATGCAAGGGGATTTTTACAGAACAGTACAAGAGGAAATGAATATGCTGATAAACGTGTGAGACCAAAATTGTTTGTTCCTCTCTATCTAAGAAGGAATTGTGGGATTCCTTGGGAACGAGAGGAATATGAAGTGCTAAGCAAAACTGAAAAAAAAATCTTTTAAATACACTTGTCTTGTGCAGTTTTGGGAAGGGATGGGAGAGTGTTAAATGATAAATTTGGCGGAGTAGGATTTGTTTCTTACTGCCAGGCAGTTGCTGCTTCCTGCTCTTCAAGAACATATGCTGTGAAGGTGGGGTGCTGGAGCACCGTGGGCTCAGGATGTGTTTCTGTCTCTATCTGCTTAGTGGTGACCAGACAGAGCAGCCAGCTCCATTAGAGAAATCCTTAATCAAGTGAGGCTAATTTAGCTTCCCTCAGCATGAGCTGCTCAGATAGGAACTGCTCATTGTATTTGTGGGGCAGGATCCCAGAAGAGTTATGGTCAACTTGTGCAGGTTAGTTGGTTTATTATAAAGTGTACTAATACAGAGCAGAGCCTTGGCACATAAAGCACATCACACATTTCCACTGACCTCTCTGAACTTCGAGTAAAGCTGTAAAATATTAGACTTTTATTAATCTCTTAGAGCTCATATGTAGTATTCAGTGTGTCTCTTTCAGTGATTTTTTTTTTTTTTTTTGGGTATCTTTTCTCTTCTTTGAGGCTGTTTAAACTTCCTTGAGGAGCTCTGTACCACTCTAACACCAGTGTTACAATCCAGTTGGGGTTGACGTAGGCGCAATTTGCGTGTGAATATAGTATTACTATTTGTTGTGAGATTGTCCATAGATACCGTGCATCAGGATCCATACCTTGCTTTGTGCGGAAAGAGTGCATGGATGAATTTGGTTATTAAACTACCTTCAGATGGGTGCTGGTAGCCCTTGCAGCTTTTTAATGCACAAGCTTTAGCAGCAGGAGTAACTACTTATGAAAGGAGCTAGAGCTTTTTTTTTTCCCTGCGTTTTCTCATTCATTATAACTAGTCTGGCCTTGGAAAGTCATTGAGGTAGTTTCCAATTTGATTTCTTTGTATCCAAGCACATGTTTCAACTTGTGTTTTTTTTAGTTTTATTTTTGTCAGATCTACTCCCTTGTAAAACTTACTCGTGGTGCTAATTATGGTGACTATAAAGATTGATATCTGAAGGAGTGGTGTGAGGTGGGTTAGAAGAGGAATAATCTATTGAAGATTTGTGTTGTTATTGGTTTGAAGTGGTTCTGTTTTCAATTTTGCCCAGAAAATAGCTTTTATTTTGCTGTGAAGTGACTGAACCCAACTTTCAAGTCTAATGATGTTAAATTGAGTGCATATCTTGGCACAAGCAGTTTCTGCAAAATAAGCCTAAAAGCCTGCAAGAACATTATCCACTAAACAAAATCAGCCCTGCTCTGGGAATTACAGAAATCACAGTTGTCTGGTCACTTAGAGCTGGAAGTTTAAAAGTGGTTTTAAGGCTGCCATACATCTGGTCAAAATAAGGCCTGTATGTGTTCCCAGGGTATCCAAATCAAGGAAAGCAGCATTGTTACATTTAGTAAGTTAAGTCAGATTTTATTTTTTTGATCAGCATAAATTTATTGAAGACCTGAACCTTTTTACACAGTGACTGGACTAGAGTGGGTCCTTCATCTGGACCAGCGGCTTGGACTGGCAGCTCTGGGAGCTGCTACCTCAGAGCTGGTGATGTGGGGGATGGCCACTTGTCCGTGTCCACTGCTGTTTCTCTGGGGCAGAGGGTGAGGTGGCTGTCACAGCTGAAACATTGACAGAGAAATTGCCAGTTTGATATCCTTACATTCATTGCAGTTCCTTTCTGTGAACTGCCAGTCATGGTTTGTGTCTGCATTTCTGGAAGGGTCTCATGTTACTGAGAGGAGTGAAGAAATTAAGCCCTCTATTTCCAGGGTTCACACATACCCCTCTTTTCCTGTTTGTGTGATGGAGGAGGAAGGTTTGGGCAGGGGTGGAGACAGAGACAAGTCTGTGTATCCTGTAGGTACAGTACTGTGCAGAGAGCAAAGGGACCCATCTTCTCCGGGCACAGCTGCTAGTTCCATTGCAATGGGAGGAGTGTCACTGTTTCTGGGTGACCCAGATACTCACCCATAAGAGAGACAGTGTAGGAGAAGAAAGATCATTCTTATCCATTCTTGCTTCTGTAATCATCAGCTGGATCTTAGTCTTGCTTAACTACGGTGTCCTTATCAACACTGTCTTCTAGCCAGGAAGATTGAAGTTGAGGTCCAGCTTTGTTTCTGACAGAGAAAATGTCAGGAGATGAAGCAGAAGGTAGAGCCAGCCTGAGCAGAGGAGCTAGCTTCCTTGACTTTCCTCACTACAGCCCCCAACTCCCCTCTAAGGATAGAGGGTGGTGGCCTTGCCTTTCTCAGGTTAAGGCACAGATCTGCAGCCCCACAGGCTGGTGGGAGCTCTTGTTGACATTAGTGACAATATTATACTTGCCTGTGAAGATCTCCTTTACTTCAGTGAATAGTCTCTACACAAAACGTTGGAGAGATTAGGCCCGAATTAATAGAAGCATAGGAGAAGAAGAGCTTGTGCTCCAAGAATTTGCAGGAAAATATCTGCCCTTTTCCAGTGGAGAATTGTAGATGGATGTGTAAGTGTTTCAAATTGTACTGCTGCAGTCATCAGTTGGAGATTAAGAAGGGGTTATAACTTGGAATTGAACAGTTAGCTTCTCTAACTGAAACTTGAGCTGCCCCTGGAAGGTAGGGAGGGAGAGGTTACCTCAGAAGATGATTGTGCAACTATAACCACCTTATGCCTTGGGCTTCCAACATGTTAAGGCAGCTGAGATTTCATGCCCAAATTATGAGCTCTGCAAGGTGCCAAAACACTAATGTCTCTTTTAATCCGAAAATAGTTATTATTACAATAAAAATACTTTTTAAAAACAGTGCCATATATCACGGAGTGATTTACAGTTGCATAGATACTTCCAAATGTCACTTTCAGTGGAAGCACTATAAATTTTCACATATATTTGTTTGTATAGTCCAGAAGGGGCTCCTCCAGAAGAATGGGTTTTCTTTTTTTGTGTGTCCACCCCCCCCCCCCTTTTTTTTTTTTTATATAATAGAGTAATTTTTCCTTTCAGATCTCTGTTGTCCTTCTAAGACCAAAATGCCTTGAGGGGAAGTTTCTGCATCAAAAGCTTATTCAATTCTTTATTAATGTGGAAAAATATTGTCATTTTCCCTACAGTATTGCACTCATCTTTTGTCTTGGTTATGGCTAAACTGGAATAAATGGGTCCTGTGTGACATGTCCAGTATTGATTTGGAATGTTACTTGAGAAGCCCAAATGTTGTGAGAATAGCCTGAGGAACAATATTTGAATACTTAACAAGTGCAAGCTCTTAAATAGATAAGCAAAAAGATTTCATGTGGGCCTGCTGATTTGGTTCTGCTTTTTATTCCAATGTTTTTTTCTGTCTAAAAAGGACTGTATTGTTAGTAACAGAGATCTGCGGTATTGTTCTACATATTTATTCCATTAAATACCATTCTTGCAGAGCATCTGCTTTAGCCACCCCTTTTTGTGATCAATTTTACCACACAATGTATCATTGAGGTTGCATTATCAGTGTTTCTATGCCACCATTGCCAGCACAGTTTCAACAGAGGTTTTGAAAAGGCTTTTGGATAAGGAAGTTTAAATTGGGCCATAATTTTGTTACTGTATATGAATTCCCTTACTGATCTTGTTGGCTGGTGATATTTTCAGTATTCCTTCTCTTAGGTCTTGCTGAACTCAGGTACTTTCTGCTGCTGTATTTGGGGGGAAAAAATGTGATATGGCACTTGAAAAGGTTTCAGAAAGTGATAAAGCCAGCATTTGGCTGTTACGCTGATGTAGAAGTAGTTGGAAGGTTGACTTAGAATACTGATGCAGAAATTCAGGAAACTGAGTTGTCCCTGGTGTGACATTGTTGGTCTTAGGATGTCAGGATGTCCATACCTCCTTTTTAGTGTGGTGGTGATCTTGGTATTACAGCTTCAGACTGGACAAGAAGGGATAGTAATCATTCCCTGAAGAAAATGAAAGCTATTTGTGGCCAGTTTGCACCAGTTTTAGATTAGGAATAAGATGGTTTGTCATTAGGGGCTAGTAGTGCTGCATCCTCTATGTGTTAACATAGCTTTCGTGTCCCAGAAATTGGATAAATAATTCCTACCTTAAGGGAAGACAGGTACCGGGTTTAATTTTTATGCATGGAAATTTCTAGTTGTGGTATTGTGAATCTGGAGGTGTTGTGAGCAAGATTTTTACAGAGCTCAAGATCCTGCTTTTAAGGTCTACAGTCTGGAGAAAGCTCAATTGCCAGTGTAGGGTATGTCAGGAGTAAATTGGGGTTGCGTGAACTTAGAGCAGAGGGAGCTGAGAGTCAGAGATTTCTGTTTGTGTATTTTATATGGTGATCTTGTCTATGTACTTCTGAAATGTCCCATGGGTTCTGATGGAACAAAAGGCAGATACTTGTCTGCCTTGGTTTTCTTTATTCATGCTGAAGGTCAGTCAACCATCCACATATGGTGTGGGGTTATGTATTTATTTATTTGGGGTTTTAGGCATACTATGTTGATTGTTCTTAGCTCACAGATACTGTGGGGATTTTTGCATGTAGGTATGTTGAAATTTTGCACGTTTTGGAAGGTTCAGCTCTGAAGCCTAATTTGAATTCAGGCCTACAGATTGTCCCTAAACAGATTTTGAAGGAAGTTTATCTAAACTACTAAATAATTCTTACCAGCCATTAATAGAGTTCTTTAATATAATTAACTAACCTGATACGCTGGAATTAATACATATTCAGGTTTTCCTACGTGTTTTAATTTGATTGACTACAACATCATCTAATATCATTGCAGCTTTCCTTCTGATGCTGCAGTAGATCCACAAAAAAGCCTGTCTGTCTGACAACATGAAGATAACAGGTTGGAAAAGACTGTGTAGGAGCCAACCAGCAAAGGGAGTTTGAGCTTGCCTTGTTCATGGAGAGGGAAGGGTGGAATAGCCAACCCAAAAAAAGTATGGAGTGGGGGCTGGAGAGCAGAAAGGATGCAAAGATGGAGGCAGTGATGGCACTCCAGGAGGAATCGTTTTGGTGACTCCATCCAGGGAGATGGTTGAGCTGAACAAAGAGCTGCTGAGGCAGAAGGTGAATGTGCTCTTGTTACAAGGAGCTTCTGTAATTGCTAGGGATTAGGAATTGGATAGACTGGTGTTAGACCAGGCTTGTTCATCGCTTCATGGTTATTCAGTTGTTAACCATTTTCCTTAATTGAGACACCATTTTCTTCAACTATAATCTGTTTTCAATACATTTTAACCAGAAAGAATAATAGTTTACTATTTGATAAGTTAGAGGGATTCACAAAATTGATTAGGAGCCCATTTTTAATTCAGATTTTTCTGCTTATCAAAATCATTTAAACTTTGAAAAGAGTCAAGTACACTAGGGCAGTTGTAGCTTTGTCTTAGGATGACAAGGCCACTAATCACTTTTTTTTCTTTGCCTGAAAATTTTATCCTTTATTTTTATTTCTATACATGAGTTTTGGTGTTGCTTGAGACTGCCAGCTGTTCTCTCTCCCAGCTGTTCATCTCCTGCAATTTGTGTATCTGTGCAGGTTACGTGCACAGTCTTGGATGTCTCAGGTTTTTCGCCTGTGGCTGATCCAGCTGTCCCTGGACAAAGGAATGTTGGCAGCAGTGCTCAGCTGCCTGAGATCAGAGTGTTCTCATACACCGAGCTGATAAGTTTTTATCATTGGCTCATCCTGTTCCAGTGAAATATGTCACAGGGGATTTTCCCAAAAGAGTAGATGCTGATAAGCAATGAGAGGTGGTTCTGACCAGCAGATGGGGGGGTGTGCTGCTCCGAATGGAGAGAAGCAGAGTCTTGAAACAAACTGTGATTTGGCTTGAGTGTTGCCAGTAGTCATTTGGATTTGTGTATGTCAGCTCTCCTGTGTTTATTTTGGAGAACCGTGCATGGTTGACAAACTGACAGTAATGATTTCTGATATTAAGTGCTTCATCTTTAAATTAACTTTCATAGGTTACTGAGCCAGCATACTGTGTTTTTAAATATAAGCATCATTTGATCAATTATTAATGTGAAACTGGTGGTTGAATTGCAAAACCTTCATCCTGGACAGTGAAGTTGTGGGCATGCTTTGAAAAGCTTAAGAAGAGACTTTGCATATATGTATGTATATATACATGTCATATGTATGTATTATCATAGAATCATAGAATGCTTTAGGCTGGAAGGGACCTCTAGAGGTGATCTGGTCCAACCTCCCTATACAAGCAGGGACATATATGTGTGTATATATATATACACACACAACTGTTTTGAATCATCTATATTGGTTATGAACGACAGACAATGAAGGTTTACTTCAAAATATATTGTGAGAGTTTTTTAATTTGGGGAGGAATCCAGTGTTTGCATTAAAATTTTCAAGGGGTTTCCTGTGGGTTTTTCTTCCTTCTCATATTCTTTTGCACATACATACCACCTCCTTTCTGAAAGAAATGAGGAAGAAATAAGGTGGGGAGAGTACCTTAGGGTTCAGCCTCAGGTTTTGGATGCTTTGTCCTCCTTTTAATATCACTTTTACCATTTGTCTGGTTTTTTCTTACATCCAAAGATGTAGACAGGTATGTCAGGGGGCAGGATGACACTGAAAATGGCAATGGGAAAGGATGAGGGGATTGTATTGCACTTAACCTAAAGCTTCTTTATGGAATTGATAACAACTGCTTGAGCCTAGATTAGGATAACTCTTGGATGTATTGAATTGTTGAGAAGGACACAAGAAGCTGTTCACATTCCTTATGTATTTGTTATTTGTCTGTTTGAAGGGATCGTAAGAAGAAAGAAAGAAATTTTGACCAAATAAGTGCTCATTTAAAAAAATAGCAATTTTTTCAGGGGAAAAAAAAATCATCCTGTTCTAATCATGAACTCCCAGGTTATGCAGTTGGGTGGGATCTTCCCAAAATCTGCAGGGAAAAATACATTGAACTACTTTTGGAATGAAAAATAGTGACATTATTAATTTCTTACTATTTGAGGCCCTTGTAGGTAGCTGAAGCTTCATGTTGGTTTTCAACTTCCTTTTTTTTCTGCCAAGGATTCAGAAGACTAAAAAAAAACATATATAATGTTTTTCATAAATTGAGCAAGTGATTTTGTAGTTTATTTATGGTGGCTTTTTGGATACCCCTTTAATTGCATTATATGTTGGTCTTCTAGTGTATTTTAATCCATTGAGCACAAGTCTGGTGAACTGCAGAAAAGAAAAAAAAAAGACATGATTTGGAAGGACTTTTTTCCCAGCACATGCAAATTTATAAAAAAAATTTTATGAAGTGTTGGTATGTCTGGCCTAGTGTTATTTTTAAAGGTGGTGAGGTGAGAAAGCTGGGAACTGTGAAGCCTTTTTGGGATTTGTAGGAGGACAAGCAAGTTCACCTGTGCTGTTACTACAAAGTCTTGAAATTTTTCCTATGTGGACTAAAAAACAATGGATGAGTGGCTTGCTGAGGAGATCCCAAAGACTGAACTCCTTGTAGTTAATCTGCATGGCTGGTGCGGGGCAACCCTCTAACTGGCTGTCTTAATGTATGAGAGGATTTTCTTCTGCAGGAGAAACAACTGTGTCATGATTTGGTTTATTTGGCTTTGATACAATCCAAGGTCACCTTGTGAGAGTTACCATTCAGTATGTACAGTCTCCAAGCATATTTTTTGTTTGAGAATGCCAATGAACTGTGCGTTTGACCTTTAAGCACTTGAAGGTTTCCATTTTATCTCAGCACTGCAGCCTTTCTGCATTTATTTAGCATTGCATCCTTGGCATTCAGGCAGGGCAGTCTTGTAGCCATCTACCTTACACTGGAATCAGGACAAATTCCTGGTTATAGGAAAGGTTTAAAATAATTGTGAAGTAGTTTGGACCTCCTGCTACAACTGTGAAAATGTGAACGTGGGCTATTTTAAAAACAAAGTGCTGGGGAGAGGCTTTGCTTCACTGCTGAAAAGTCTTGAGTTGCATCTTAACGAATATGGTTGGACTCAATGATCTTAAAAGTCTTTTCCAACCTAAATGATTGTATGACGGGAATGGAGGGAGAAGAATTTTATTTTGATAGCTGCTGTTCAATTTAACTACATTGACTAGTTCTCAAATTCTGGGGCTTGCAGGAAAGTTGTACCATGAAACGTGGACTATACTGTGAAACAGAGGTCTGCAGCTTTGCAAACAAAAATGTTTTATATAGCAACTGAAGTGACTGAAAACTGAATGTATTTTTTTTTAAAGAATCTTTAGTATAAATTATCACTACAAGAGTTTGAACTCAGACAATTGGTGCCAACAGTGTGTAACAGTTCTTTGTAGATAGATACAGCTCAGTTTTAACTAAGGCCACTGACTCACCACTGGGTCCTTCCTTTTAAATTACAAATATTGGGAATTCTTGACTAAACTCAGGCTTTATTTCCTGGTGCAGCTGATGCATATGGGCAGTAGGAAGCCTTGCACTTGTGCATCAAATGCCCACTTCTAGTTAGATGTGCTATAAGGAACTCTGACTATGAATGATTACAACTGATTTAGAATCATAGAATCACAGAATGGTTTGGGTTGGAAAGGACCTTAAAGATCATCTAGTTCCACCCCCACCCTGCCATGGGCAGGGACACCTTCCACTAAACCACCTTGCTCAAAGCCCCATCCAGCCTGGCCTTGAACCACTTCCAGGGCAGGAGCATCCACAACCTTTCTGGACAGCCTGTTCCAGTGGCTCACATTTGAAGCGGTGCCATGAATTCCACAGTCTCAGAGCTGCAGCCACCGGAAAAGTATTCCTATGCAGTGTTTTGGGGTCGCAGCACAGTGTGCCATTTTAACATCCTGAGGATGAATTAAGAAGCATGAGAAATAGTAATAGTAAGAAGAAGGATGACTATGAGCCAGCAGTGTGCCCAGGTGGCCAAAAGGTCAATGGCATCCTGGTTTGTATCAGAAACAGGATGACCAGCAGGACTAGAGAAGTGATTGTACCCCTGTACTTCTCTCTGGTGAGGCCGCACCTCAAATACTGTGTTCAGTTTTGGGTCCCTCACTACCACAAAGGCATCAAGGTGCTGGAGCAGATCCAAAGAAGGGTAACAAAGCTGGTGAAGGGTCTAGAACCCAAGTCTTATGAGGAGCGACTGAAGGAAGTGGGGTTATTTAGCCTGGAGAAAAGGAGACTGATGGGAGATCTTCTTGCTCTCTACAATTATGTGAAAGGAGATGGTAGAGAGGTGGGTGCTGTTCTGTTCTCCCAAGTAACAAGTGATAGGACAAGAGGAAATGGCCTCAGGTTGCTCCAGGGGAGGTTTAGGTTGGATACTGGGAAAAATTTCTTCACTGAAAGGTTTATCAGATGCTGGAAGAGGCTGCCCGGGGAAGTGGTTGAATCACAATCCCTGGATGTGTTTAGAAGCCACGTACATGTGGTGCTTAGAGACATGGCTTAGCAGCAGACTTGGTAGAGTAGGGTTATGGTTGGACTCGATGATCTTACAGATCTTTTCCAACCTGGATGATTTTATGATTCTAAGAAGTAGTAAGCGAGCAGGAGAGCGGCCTGAGCGGTGCCGGGGTATGAGGGCGCTGAGGAGCGCGGTTTCCCGCCCGGGCGAGGGCGCGGCTGCAGCCGGCAGGGGGCGCTGGCGGGAGGCGCGCGCCGTGGGGCTCGGTGGGGGGGCCGTGCCCCCCTCCCGCCGGTGCGAACCCCGCTGCTGGAGCTTCTGCTGCCTTTATTGAACCCGGCGGTGTGGGGCTTTCTGTACAGGGGAAAGGAGTTCTCCTCCCTCCCCCCCTCCTTCTGACGAGCTCAGCCATTTTAAAGAATTATTTAGGTTTAGGGTGAGTAGTAATTGTATGGATCAGGATGTTTCGAGCAACACAGGGACATGAAATAACAGAAGATAACCTTTAAAAAGGGATGTGGCTAGAAAGTCCTGGTTAAAATGCTCCATTAGCATCATTCTGTTCATTTTCACATTTCCGGAGTTTTACCTCAAAACTCTCCATAGGAACTGTGCATTACCTCATTCTAGAGGTGAGTCAGAGTGCCTTGGAATGGGTATGTCACTCACTGCTGCTGGTATTGCAGGACACTCCTTTGAGCTGAAGAGAAGGGGCCAGTAGCAAGATGGAGAGGGATGGAAAGCCAGTGATCTATTTCAGAAACTCTCTACAGCCTTGGTCGTGTGTCACTGCCATGACTTGCAGTGCAAGGTTTGCAGCCTTATGCCTTACAGGGGAGCCAGGCTTACTGTCTTTGTGGAGTCAGCAAAGGGCTGGAACAAAGCATTATCAGACAGATAATCCTAGCAGATGCTTTCCACCTGAATGCAGGTCCCTGGAACTGCCTGTCCTCCCTTCACTTTGGGACTCCAAATGCAAAAGTCAGTGCAATAGGTTTACAGCAAGGGTGCTCTTCAGCAGATGAGAATAAAACAGATTCTGCTGGGGAGAGGGAGGGGGAAATACATGCCTCTGCGTGTGCTGACCTCGTATCTGAACAGTACCTACAGGAATTCAGAATGTGTCTGAAAATAGAGGAAACGGCTTCTAATCATTGATATTGTTGTATGCTGAGGTAGTTCAGTTACATTATTTCATGTTTAC
The DNA here is from genome assembly GCA_013401335.1 of Brachypteracias leptosomus. Lineage (NCBI taxonomy): Eukaryota > Metazoa > Chordata > Aves > Coraciiformes > Brachypteraciidae > Brachypteracias > Brachypteracias leptosomus. The sequence goes on along the minus strand of VYZX01010896.1, from coordinate 152,997 downwards.
TTTTCATTTTTAAGATATTTTTCTGACTTCTGTTGTTGTCTACAGATAAATCTGTCCAATTTAATTGGTTTTCTCTCTTGATCAAGGAAGTATATTTTTTTTCTCTTATTCTTCCCCCCCCGATATCCAGTCAACCTTCTCAGTACTGCTGCAGCAATATAAACCAGCATCTCTTAACTCTATAGCCTGTTAAGTTCAGAATGTCTTTCTTAATTACTTCCAAGCAGTAAATAGAAAAAGCGAACGTTTATTCCAAAAAACTGTATTGGGAAGGTTATTTTATTGCTAAAGTATTTGCACGCACATGTCATTGAAACCACTATCTAGCAGATTGCTTATACTCAGTAGAAATTGGGAGGGGGGGGAGGGTTAGTTCCCTTTGTATCATATCTTCAAAGCTTATCAGCATTTTACTTCCAGCAGCCTTTTGTAAAAGCACTGGTAGAAAGACACTCAGTGAAATGCTTTTATTAATGCTTCCATTAATGCTAGAGGTTTTCTGGGTTGTAGGTTCAAATGATCTCATTCTGTCACTCAGAATTAATACAGAGGTATTACATTAGAATATAAATGCTCAGCTTCCAGCGTCTTTAGCTGCCTGCAAAATATTCCTGTTCTAATTCTTTTAACCTTTTCTTTCCAGTCCTTCTACGCATTTGTCATGAGTTCTGGAATCAGTATTCATGCTGTGCTCCTCTTACTAGGAAAAAAAATGTTTCTTGAGTGAGGACATAGTAAATGTAATTAAATTGTGAGAATGCAGCAGAAAGCATTGTTGACTATGCACAGTAAAGTTTTAGTCATGTTGTGGACTTAAAGGTGTCCACATGATTACACCTTCTAGGTATCCCACCAGTATTTTTAGGCTGTTCAGACTATTATGTCTGGAAAAAAAAAAGAACCTCTCAAAAATATGTGTCCACAAATTAAAAAAAAAAAAAAAAAAACAACAAAAAAACACCAAAAAACACCAGAACTTGTAAGCTTTTGTCCACTCGATTTACCTCATGTCACAATTCAGTCCGCTCTGTTCCTCCCCTTGCTTGGCTGCTCAGGAAGATGAAAGTGGTGGTGGATGTTGTAGCACAGAAAATGCCATCTGAAAATGATGTTCATGTAGCAAGAAACTATCTTATGAAGATCTTGAGAAGTTCCATGAGGTACAGTACTGACTTAACAACTGCATCCCTTCCATTCCTTCCCAGTGATTCAATTCCTCCTACCTTTTGCCAAGCCCGTAGCAAACCGTTGCAGAAGCCCTCTTCCCAACCTTCATTTCCTTACACTCCAAACATTGCTCGTGTTGTGCTAGATTTATAGTCTTGTGTTTCCTTAGTGATGTATCATAGAATAGTAATTGTCTCATAATAGATAAACCTTTTTGATGAATTGATGCCTAGGAGGTCTATTGAATTTGCCTAAATAGGTATTTGGCGTTTGCTGAGCTGGTATTGGTACCATTAGAGGTGAGCTATGGGGGAAGAAAAGCCTTTGATGTTCTGGACAGCTGAAGAGTGGAACAAATTTTTTCATACCTGAACCCAGGCTTGAAGCCCTTGGAGTGTGTGGGGAGGAGCCCATCATCGCATGGCTGAGCAGAATCTTTTGCTCTTGCTGCACTGAGAATAGTGGGGCTCCTCCACTCACTCCCTGAATTTCATATTCTACCAAGAAAGAACAACATAGCGATGCTCTGCTTAACTGTTTTCTCTTTTGTCATGCCTGGAAGAGTAGGCTTTTGTTTATGGAAACAATTGCTTCTTTTTTTCAGTGACAGTAACGATGCTACACATCTTAGTGAAATTACAGCTTCCCTGTAGAATGATTATTCTCCTTTTGTAATCCTGCATGCAGAGTTTGGAAAGGCAATTCATCAGATTTTCCTGGATATGCTGTAAAAAGCCATGCACTGAAATTTGACCTGTTTTGAAGACACTGGGTTTATGATGAGCTTTAGTTTTGTTCTGTAAACCCAAGCTGCTTGATAACCCAAATCTATAGAAAAGAGGAATGAGTAAAAAAAAAGTAGAACCTGCTTTTAGAGTTCAAGTTGAAAATAGGGAACACTTTCTCAGCTTAGCAAATGACTTTTCTAACGTAGACAAATTCCTTCACCTTGCATTAATAACTTCATAAATATATAAGTGCATAGTGCATCAAAAAAACTCTCAAAAGCTAAGGCACTATAAGCCTTATTCTCAGACTGTGACTTGTAAGGATGGGATTTGTCTCTCCTTCTACCTTGTCTAAATTTTAAATTACACTTCCTCCAGGATGAGCCAAAGAGAAGGGCGGGATTAATTCCTGCCTGCAAGAAGTTCTGGATGACTGAGAGGGTCTAGACTGATGACCTGTGCTCAGCATTTGCTCACTGAAACAGAATTAGCTGAATTCCACCCAGAAGGCTTATTTAACACTGGGGGGAAAAAAGAATGCACTTGTTTCTTGAGTGCTGAGAGGTGTTACGAAATAGCAGCTCCTTGGAAGGAAGCACAAGCTGTTGTTACTAATTCCTGGACAGAAGGAAGGGTCAGAGGAGTGTAGAGCAGTTTTGCTGAAAGGTTTGCAAGGTACTGAGCTCTAACAACTTTTTGTTGTACTTCTTAGAAGGAAATGGCTTGAGTTACATGAGTGTGTACATTTGGAGATGATATCCAAGTAGATATTCGGGGACTTAAGTGACTCGCTGAACTGTTTTTAAGTTGTATTCTTTAAAAAACAAAACAAAGCCCCCAACCTATCAAAAAACCCCTACCTGCTTGGGATGCCAGACATTTCAAGAGCTGAAGCAGAACTTGGCTAGAGTTACAATTATTAGTTATATCGCTTACTAACTTGTATGAAACAATGTACATGGCTTTATTCCTTCCTGTCATTAATACTTTTATTCCCACCTCCTCCCATAGCACATGCCTACAGTAAAACCTTGCCAGCGCCCTACTGTGCTGCTGTTGTATTGTAAGAAAAAAAAACAAAAACAAAACCCCTGAAACACCCAAGCACAAACCTGGGAGAGTATTGATGGTTTCACTCCATCTCAAGCATTTAAAGGAATGCCAGTGTCTTTTCAAAACTGCCATGCCTGTAGAAAGTTGTCTCACTTGCTGTCATTTAAAGTCATTATCACAGAATCACAGAATGTCAGGGATTGGAAGGGACCTCAAAAGATCATCTAGTCCAATCCCCCTGCCGGAGCAGGAACACCTAGATAAGGTTACACAGGAAGACATCCAGGCGGGTTTTGAATATTTCCAGAGAAGGAGACTCCACAACCTCCCCGGGCAGCCTGTTCCAGTGTCCTGTTACCCTCACTGAGAAGAAGTTTCTTCTCGTATTTAAGTGGAACCTCCTGTGTTCCAGTTTGTACCCGTTACCCCTTGTCTTATCATTGTTTGTCACTGAGAAGAGCCTGGCTCCATCTTCGTGATTATGTCTCTGTCCTGCCTGTGTAGCATTTGACTACTGCCCTGGTAGATTTTTTTTGTTGCATGTCACCCTACTGAACTGTTCGCATTACACTAATATGCTCTGCCTCTCTCGTTTTCAGAAGAAATGAGCTAGCCTGCAGGCCTCACTCCTGGCACGCAGCCAAATTTACAGAAAGTCAACCTGAGACAGCCACGTCACACCTTTCCTCCTCCAATGCCTGCACGTCCTGGCACTCGCGCTATCATGCAAGGTGAGTCTTTGCTTAGGTTACACACATTAAGGCTCTAACAGCCAGACAATGATAATGTAGGTCACCTCGTTGAGTGTTTTTTAAAACCACGAATGCAGCATTGTTGTATTATACGTCTTTAGTATTGCCTGTCCTTTCAGTGAGCGTGGGAAGTTTGACGTATGGATGAGCGGATATCAGAAACAGTATGTGATATATGCGGGTGACCAAAAGGTAAGAAACTAACTTTAAAGGCAGGCAAAAGGTCATGTTTCTTGCTCTGCATTTCCTTTTAGTGTCCACTAATAAAATTCAAAACCTTTGTAAGCAAAAAGAAACCATCAAAATTAATATACTAAAGTGAAATAATAAAGGGAGAAGAAATTGAAAAATACTGTTTCAGACTGTTAAAAAGCTTTTTCCTAAAGGGAGGGTTACAGAATGTTTTCCTGGTGGACTTTAAGGTATTACTAGTTTTATTAGTTAAACTGTCTTTCTGTAATCTGATCTCCCATACAGCTGTGCTCTTGCTTGTGTAGTGAGGTAGTAAGACCAATGATTTGCAGCCTCTGTTTAAAGCACCTTAATATTTGTTCAGTCTCATTTGGCACTAAGGGGGAATGGCTGGCACCTGTACAGCTTGTTGTGAAACTTTCAACTTTTAGCTGACACCTGCTTGTGTGGGATTACAGGTTCTTGTTTGCTGCACATAAGTGACATTTTTCAGCATATTCACAAGAGTTTTGTTGTTTGTTTTTTCTCTTGTGGCTTTTTTCTTCTCGGTCCCCACTGGCCTGTAGTTACACTGAGCAGTAAAGAAAATGAGTCTGGTACACAATCCCAGTTTCAAAAGTAGGCTTGTGTTTTCTATACTTCTGTACATTCTCCATCATCACTTCTCTGCATGTTAATTTATCGTGGTAGTTAAAACAGAAGAACATTCATATTTTAAGATTTGATTTTTTTTCATGTCATTTTTACAATAACTCTTACATTGTTTGTTTTCTTTACAACCTCCCTACTGTTTTAAAAATAATTAGCTTTCTGCCCTTAAGTGAAGTGTGAATGTTAACATTTAGATAGAAGGGTTCTTTAGGTGCATTTTGTAATACTTCATCAGCAGAAATTTTAGCACATTATATCTCCCAAATCCTTGATTATAATTGCTGCTGGTTTACACTAATCTAGAGAGTTTGTATTTATATTTCATGTAGATGGGCTGAATTATATTTATTGATTTGAAGACGGTAAAAATCCTTGTACATAGAAACAAAATTCCAGAATTTCTAAAAACTCTACGGAGTTCCTGGCTGCAATGCTAACTGAAAAGTATTTCTACTTTTGATCTTCTAACAGAGCTGTAAATCAGTATATGCTCCCTGCTGTTCCTGATAGTTGTCCTTGTACCTTGTGAAAGTAAAATATTACATGACATATGTCTCAAGGTGTGATTTGATAGTAGCTGGGCAAATTGCAATATTTAAAAAGGGAAAAAAAATTAATTTGGTTCAAGGCCAGTTTCCAGTGAACTTTGGACAGGAAATTGTAGGTGTAAAGAAAAGTGGGAGAGGAACAGAGCAATCCTCTCCCCCTGCGTGTCAGAAATAACAGCAACTACTGGTAGACATCAGTATTAATAAAAAGGGCAAATTCTGCTTTTTCAGATGCTGCTGAAAGATTTAGTGGCTTTAGCACAGGGTTTCCAGTGTGCTGCCACCCCAAACCCCTTGGCTGCCTGTGCTGCCTGCTGGAAAGGGGATGTAATTGGGAGATCTGTCATTCCTGCTGTCTGTTGCTCAAGACAGTTTCAATGGCAGAGCTGACTTCAGACTGTAGCTGCTGGAAGCCCAGCATTCCCAGAGTGCCAGCCCAAGGATTTGAGTATTTTGAGGATCTGGGTTGCAGAGGACGGTTCTTTGGGCTTGCTGTCTGCACAAACAGAAGGTGAGGCAGCTTCAGACATTCCCCACTTTCAAACTACAATTCACAAACCAAGAAGCACCAAGTCAAGCAGGGATAATAGAAATAGCCTGAGGAAGGGGATATTTCTAGCCTAAGGATCTCATCCTTGGGCTATTTCTGGAATTTCTTGTCCTTCCTTGAACTAAGCATCTGAGATTGGTATTCACAACCTAAAATCTCTTCTGAATGTGCCTGCCTGCGTTCTTTCTGTGAGTGTGAAAACTAAATCACTTGTATACTATGGAGAGAATCTTTCTCTCTCTTCCAAGCAGGCACAGCTGGACAAAACCACCCTTTGAAAATTGCCCTTAGTACCTGAGTAGATGCTAGATTAGACTATGGGTAATTTGATTTAGTTTGATTTAGGGGAATGGAGAGACTGTCAGCCTACTTAACTTGGACCTTTGAGAAGGTGCATGAAGCCAGAGGAAGATGTAGACACCAGAAAAAACTGTACCAGTATGGATAGGAGAGAGGGTAGTTATGGAACCCAGCTCTCCACATCCACCACTGTATGTGTATTTTTCATCATGACTTTTATTCAAAAACTGTCAGTGGTCTTGGGAGCACTAGGCCTGGTCTGGGTGCTGCTCACGCAAGCCTAGGGAATTAGACGTTGTAAGCTTTTGGTTTCTTAATTTCCCTCTGAGTTTTCTACTGTCTTCTTCACAGAAGTCATAACTTAACATCATGGATGCAGATGTTTTTCCTAGCCCACCCTTGACTAAGGCCGAGTGCACTTTTCTGGGAGGTGTGGGTATGAACTATTTTAGGTTGTTGAAAGTTTAGACCCTACATTTTCTTCCAGTAGAATATACTATAATAGAGGACCATATAATCTTATTTTTATCTTTTTCATGCCTCCTGGTATGCAGTTAAGTACCAACCTCTTCTACTTCTTTCGGCCTTACAAGTGTGGATGTGAGGCAAGTATGCCTTCAGAAGGCTGCTTAAACAGAGTTTCTGGTGCGATTAGCATCAGATGCATTTGGCCTATAATCCCTTAAGGTCTGAATGTGTTCTGATTTGCTGAGATGATGTCATTTCTAGGAGGGCCCAGAAGCAGAAACTCATGCCCTGGGGTATGAATCCACTGTAAAAAAAAAAAATTGAGTGAAGAACATCCTGGAATACCAGGCTCAAGCAGAGAAACTACTTTTGCATTCCCACCCATGTCAGGATTCATGGGAGGGTTGCCACGTAGTTAAGGACCACAGGAGGCCATCCTTTGCAGTAACAAGCCATCAGAAACTTTCCTGTCCTTTGTTTGAAGCTTTTGCTGCATCTACCCTGTTTTCATTAGGCATTTTCTAACAGGGGTTTGACCTCTTATGCTGATGGTATCTGCTTCACATTTGATACTAACAGATCTTCATGAGACTTGTAAATTGAGGCTTTTCTGCACAGGTGTTGTATTTATTTTAATTGATTCTGAGTATCTTCTTAGTGCTGAAGAGAGGGAAAAAATATCACCAATCCCTAGCAATTATCTGGCTTATATTCTTCATTAACAAAGGAGATCCTAATAATGACTAGGGACACTTTTTAGGTGAACCACAGTACCTGTCTAAGGTGACAATTAAGACCTTTTTAAGTATTCAGCAAGATGTTTAAAATGCTGAAAATGAAAGAACAAAAAACCCATAAGATGAGGCCAATGCTAGTGTATTTGTTAATAAAGTGCTTTTAGAAAATAAGCACAAAGTATATCTTATTTGGCATAAATTGTTCTTGACCAAGTTGTAGTAAAAATTTACAAAGGCTATAATAATAGAGGGGAGAAGAAGCAATTCTCATGTTAATACTGAATTCCAAAGAACTGTTGAGTTGACCATTACAATATTTTTTATAGAAAAAAAATCTATATCTCTCTTCGTATTGTTTCTGTGGACTAATCTGATTTCATTGCTAATTTTCACAGGTTTCTTTACTGCATAAGATTTGATAGATGCTTCATATAATTATAGCTACAGGGAAGTGGAATAATTCTGGGATTTCTACCAAGGGGCTTTGCATGCAAAAGCAAGAATTTGAATTTGGTATATGAAAGCAGGAGGGGCTGCCAGTGAAGTTCAAACAGGGAGATGTGATGAGAATAATTGAAAAGACTGTCATCTCAGCATCAGTGTGTTGGATTGACAGGAGGTAGGTGCTGTGAAAGATAGAAAAGAAAGAAAACAGAACAAAACTAATTGGGTAGGAAAAGAACAGAAGTAGCAAGGTTTTGAAATAGTGTCCTAGGCAAATGATCCAGAGAGAGTACAATGTCAAGGATGATGTTTCTGCAGAGGAAAGAATGGCAAGTGTAAGAGAGGAACGGGTGGTGGTAAGGATTCTTGAAGGAAGGTCAGGAGTTTAGTTTTGACCATGCAAAGCTTACATTGTTCTGGCATCTCCTCCTGATGTTTTCCTGTCAGTGTTGTGGAACTGAGTGGAATTGAATGACGTTGTTGTAAGGGTGTGTATTCTCACTCTAAATCCAACACACAGCACGGTACAGCTATTAGAAAGAAAATAAATCTGTCCCAGCCAAAACCAGAATGGGTGTCTCAGGACACCTGGGAGTGGTTTGAAACAACATTGGTAAGGTGCATGTGGAGGCTTAGAACTAAAATGGTGGCATTTGAGGCAAATGTTCGTAGTGAACGTCTGTTCAGAAATGAAAATATTAAATGAATGGGTAAATTTGAATAAGCAAGGACGAGGAAATATCTTTATGGGCTGAAGAAACTCTAAGTGAAATTACACAACATGAACAGGGAATTACGTGAGTTTAATAACTGGAAGGATCAGTGTACCTGGAAAATAAGTTGAAAAGTGAGTTGGTATTTGTCATGAGAAAGAGGGAGCTGGTAGAGCTCAAACTAAATTTATCTTAAGTCAGCAAAATTAGCAATTTGCAGAGGGAGAGAGGAGCCTTTAGGACATGAAAATGGTAAACTCACAAAGGGAGGTTGAGTTAGTTATTAAGGTTTGAAGCTTTGAATCAGTGGCAGAGTATAAAGCCCTGACTTCGTGTTCAAACTTCCAATTTTATTAGATTATTTTTCTTGAGAAACTGCTGTGCAGGTGGATCCAACTGATGTTAGTAAAAATGGTAGCTATATATTTATAATAATGTTGTGGCATTTTTTGACTGGTGTATTTATACTGAGGCTTTTTGTTTGTTTCCTACTGTAGTTGTTCTTCTCATGACTTGTCAAACTCATGGGATCAGTCAAGTCTACATCGTGCTTCTGACCAATTCAGCTCTCTGGGAAGTATGGACAGCTGGGACCACACTTCACAAGTAGCCCAGTATGGAAGACTTTCTTCTGCAAGGTCCAATAGTAGCATTGATCATCTAGGGAGCCAAAGTAAGCGGGATTCAGCCTACGGGTCTTTCTCCACGAGTTCTAGCACCCCTGACCACACTCTATCCAATGCAGACACTTCTTCATCGGAGAACATGCTATACAAAGTAGGCCACTGGGAGACTGCTAAGCATGGAAACAAGTCTGGCCAGTTCTTAAATGACAGTGGTGGAATAGAGGACAAACCTGGGTATTTGCCAGCTTCAATCCAATATGAGAACAACAAAAGTCCTAGAATAGAGGAACACCTCGATAGCAAACTCACTAGCTCTGGAAGGTCCAGTTTTGGACCTGTCTGGTATGTTCCTGATAAGAAGAAGTCTTCATCTCCGCCCCCCCCACCTCCACCTCTTCGTAGTGACAGCTTTGCTGCTACCAGAGGCCATGAGAAAGCCCATGGCCCTGCGTACTCCGAGGGTGCCAGCACGCAGCACTTTACAGCCCCAAACCGGTCTCAGCCCAGGAGTGACTGGAACTTGGAAACTGTGGAGCAGCAGCGGCGGCCCTCCAGAGCCTGTGACAGGAAGGTCAGCAGCTCAAATCATAAATCTGATCTCAGTTCAGAACACAATTTTTCTTTGACTGGTGAAAGGTACAATAGTAATGCAGGAACTGTGAACAAACTGCAGTCGTCCTTGTCCAGCACTGATGTTCGCTTTGCACAGCCTGCCTACAGTTACCACCACCAACACCAGTACAGTGATGAAAGCACTTTTTTTCACAATGCAAGAATCTTGGCTGCACCTAAAGATCAGCAACATTACCTGCCCTATAGCAGCGTTCAGGAGTTACCTACAGATCATTTTCATGGCTACAGTCCAAACCAAGCCGGTCTGCTCACCAATTCCTCTTCTTTGAACAGTGCTGCTGAACAGAAGATGGACAACACTGGACAGAGTCGTTATTACTGTGTGACAGCAAAACAGCCTGCTCAGGGTAGCTCAAAGCCACTACAACTCAAGGACGACAGCTGGGAGCCTGCAGTGGGGACCGATGCATTGCTTGGACCTCATGAAACTCCTGCAGTTGTCACAATGATCCAAAAACCAAAATACTATCTACCTCAACAATCTGTTGAATCTTCACTGAAAGGGTGTGAGAACAGCAGTCATTACCCAGTGGACAGAGAGGGTGATGCTAGGTGTACTGTGGTAGAAGAAACTAAAAAACCTGGTCATACTGAAAAATTTGAGAGCAGCTCTGAGGAAAGTGAAACGAGGTATGGTCAACAGGAGTATGTAAAAGGCTGTGTCCTTACCACTGAAAGCAGATCTGCTCAGAAAGATTCTAGGTGGGGGAAGGATGAGAGTAACAAGATTTCTCCTCAGAAGACCCCAATGTTGCACTCTTTAGCTCAGGAAGGGAAAAAACAGTCTGAGAACAGCTCAGATATGGTAACAGAGCGACAGGCCCCATTTGACACTCACTTGTCTAAACAGGCACGAAGGAGTGATCGTTTTGCAACAACCCTGAGAAATGAGATCCAAATGAGAAGAGCAAAGCTGCAGAAAAGTAGAAGCACTGCTACGTTAATAGCATCATCTGAAACAGAGGAGTGCAATGAGACCTGGAAGCCAGATTCAGCAGAAAATGTCACCATCTCCCCAGACACCAACTTTACCAGCATCTACAAGGATCACCTCAAGGAAGCCCAGGCCAGGGTTCTGAGAGCGACGTCCTTCAAACGGCGGGACTTGGAGCCCAACCTTGCTGAGTATGTCCCCAGGTCACCTGAGCGGAAAACTAGCAGTTACAACTCTTCATTATTGGCTTTGGTTTCTGAGGATGCGTCTGGATTCCTCGAGGCTACACAAGCTAAACCGAACCCTACAGGAACTGGCACTCATCACGTTTCTCGCATTGGAGCCAGGAAAAGGTTCACAACAGAGCAAAAACTGAAGTCTTACTCTGAACCAGAGAAGATTAATGAGGTGGGGATGTCAGAGGATGAGTGCCGTGCTCATTGCCATCCAAATCCATCAGAAGAAGCCCTTGGCTCATTTGCAGACAGGTGGAAATTTTTTGAAGAAACAAGTAAGCCAGCATATAGGAGATCAGCACAGAAACCAGCTCCCCACAGTCAAGCTGAGGGACAGCCTGAGAGGCCAGATAGGAAAGCTCACAGTGGTCAAGAGGCAGAGGGGTCATGGTATGAGAGAAGAAGTCGAACAGCCTCTATGGGACTTGAAACTGCACATGCTTCAAAAGATAATGTCTACCCTAGTAGCAGCAATAAGGCTGCTGATAGGATTGTGAAATCTGAACAGCCGCAGCGCCTCGGAACCTTTGCGGAGTATCAGGCATCATGGAAAGAACAGCGGAAGCCGATAGAGACGAGGAGCTCGGGAAGGTACCATTCAGCAGATAATATCCTTGATGCTGGCCATGAACAATATGAGAAACCCCAGTATATCCACGAGAGGTCTAGATCATCCCCTTCTACTGATTTCTACAAACAGGTACAAGTGTCTTTTGCCTTAGCCTTTAAATTGCCCAAGGCTCAGGGGGCAGTGGAGTGAGAAGGGAGAGGTAATTTTGATGAAAATTTCTAGTTTAGGAACACAATTTGTCTGTCTTTGTCAGTAAGGGAATAATTGTTATCCGTAGTTCTCATAAGTAAAATGGAGAAGATCAAAGTTTGTCTTGTATAGGAACTGAGTGTAGCAAAGAGCAGTTGGGTCAAATAATTTATTGTGTATTGTAGCCATATGGAAGAAAGCAACCTGTTTGATTTAATAATGTCCTCTTTTTTTATGTTAGAGGTACAGGAGGATCAAAGCAATCTTCACCAAAGTTCATTCTTAATTGGTGTGGCTGCCTTGCCCATTTTAAGGCTTTCAGTTCTCTGAAACTGTTCCAAGGGGAAATAGTATTTATTTTGTCCAGTTTTCATAGAATCATAGAATCATTTAAGTTGGAAAAGACCTTTAAGATCATCCAGTCCAACCTTTTGTTAATGGTCTAATCCTTTTGCCTGTGTTTCCTCTTTTCTTCTAAACTCTCTTGATGCAATATCTACATAGGACTGCCTAATAAAGTTTAGAGATTAAAAATACACCTGTTAATATTAAAGCTCCACTACAGCAACAAATGAAACTGTTGTTTTATTTTATGTCAGCCTGCATGATTTAAGATGTATAAATTTATTCCTTAGAGAGATGCCAAATGTCTCCTCAACTTGCAAGTAAACACTAAGTTAATTTTTAACTGAGCAGGGCCAGGGAATGGTTGGCAGGTGGCAGAGGAAGTAAACAGAGAAACCAAGTTTCTTAAGTTCTCTGTTTAAATGATGTTGTTCAAGCTACTAGAAGATTGGCTGATATGGGTAAGGAGACATAGTGTGGTCAACCTGTGTTGAACTTCGTATGCAAGAAAAGAAGTGAGGCAATGCAGTTGTATATTATTTTTTCCTTTTTTACATAGATACATATCCACACAGCACTTCTCTGTGCATGTGTATATACAGAGAGTAGAATGAGAATAGCTCAAAAAGAAACAATGAGTTGATCCCTAAAAGTTATGAACTCTTCTCCTTCAAGTTTTTTCTGGCTTTAAGTTTTGCAGAAGTTATTTTTGAACTCTATGTGCAGACTTAGCTATGTGGATAATTTATTAGGGTAGAGATTCCAAACACTGGAAATACTCACCTGGAAGTTATTTTGAAAATTAAATTAACTAAATGATTAAATAATTGCCTACCCAGCAGAAAAATTGTCCTGTAATCTATTCCATGTATGCATTTCTGCCTTATTAGTCAGTGCCTTTAAGTTCAGTATAGGTTTCCTGAGGCTAAACTCAGACACCTGTTTAGGCACCTGGAAAATATGGTGATAAGTGGGTTGAAGATGCTTACAAGAGATTGAAGTAAATAAAGATGTTGTTTCGCGTATATGATACAGATGATTTCAGTACTAATGCGCAATTAAATTTCCTGTAGGCTCAGTGTTTGTAATACAAAGCTGTGCTTTGGGTGTGGTTGTTTGAAGATAGTGAGATAGTAAATTCTGGAACAGCGATGTTGTGTGTTTTACTGAGAAACTAAACTATGTGCTAAGGGACTCAAAAGCTGGTGCGTACTTGCCTCTCTGAGAACATGAGCAACTCTTCTCTAACTTCTTCGCCACTTTTTTTTTTTGTCTTTGCCAAATGGAAGTTGTGAACGTTTTATAGAAATGTTGAGCTCTTCTGTAGATAAGTTGAACAGCAGCGCGAGCAACACCATGTCGGCAGCACTGCTCAAGAGGTCACACAGCACACTGTACCACTTAAAACCAGAGAAGCTTAAGACATGCTGTGCTGTTGACTTCATGTATATTCAAGCAGAGCAAACCCACAAATAAGAGGTTCCATAATGATAGATTTTTTTTCAGGAGTCTGAAACATGATGACTTGGTGTCTTACTTGTGCTGTAAACCACTTTTAGGAAGTCTCAGTTGAAGTAAGGAGGCAAGCGGAAGATTTAAAGGAAGATGGGGAGCGCCTTTTGTCTAAAATTAATAATCTGGATGAAAGGAACTGCATTGTAAGGTGAGTGTTTCTTAATTTCTGGCTTTAAGAGATTTCTTATGACAACTTGTGTCTGATTTTTTTGTTTGTTTCTGACCCAAGCTGGAAGTTTTGCTATGATGATTTCAGAGTTTTTGCAATGCTTTTTTACCTTGTTTCCCTCCTTCTATCCACATACTTCAGTGTGCACGATAGAAATATTGTTGGGACTGATATTTATGGGGATTGTGGGGTGAGCTTGAAGGAACTGTCAGGCATTGAGTGTATTACAGTTTGTTTGGAGCCAGATGATTCTTATTTGTATGCATGAAACAATTCAGATATTTTTCATATTTATCAGTTACAGGTTTTTGGAGGGGAGTAGAGGGTGGGGTTGGGAGGGGAATGCTTGAGGTTTCCTGAAAGAGTTTTCCAGTATTATCCTTGGCAAAGACAACATGCTACTGGCACACAGTAGTGCTGTAAATTGGACTTGACTTGTGCCTTTACAGAATGCAGTATGTGAACAGAAGCCGACAGAAGCTGTTTTCCCATTTGAACAGCTCCACTTTTCTCTGTTAATTCATGTTTTAATTAAAACTGTACAATATTTTCAGACCCTTTTCAAATGTATGGCTGTATTGGCAGTGCAGTTAAAGCCCTTAAATGCCCGGGATGCAGGGGATGCCCTCTTCCTGGCCCTCAGTTTGCTGGAGCCATTGTACTGTAAGCAGTGATTTCAGCGATCGCTGATACGGTGGCTGCTGAAGTGGTGTGTGGCAGCTGAACCGAGACTGTGCACACGCTGCTGGTGCCAGGTTTGACATCTCTGGGTTTTGTAACAGAAGAATATAAGAAAATGGATAAGAAAAATAACTTCTACAGTCTTTCCTTGGTTCTATAAGTGGGATTAATCTGTCACTGGGAGAGAAAATTACAAACTGTAGCAAACATACTGTAGTGGCCGTGAAAGCTTGTTAAAAATGAGTATTTATTTGTGGTTTTATGTGGTTGTATTTTACATTGCTTATAGCCCAGCTGAAGAGACCATCTGCTATTTTTGTATTTCTTTGTAGCCCTTTGTACTTACCGTAGTGATTTCAAAATGAATAGCCCATGAGGGTGTGAATGTGCGTGCAGGCGTGGGGGGAGATGGGACTGGAGGGGAGGGAGAGGGGGAAGCAGCAACATGATCAGCCCGGAGCAGATGTGCTTCTGTAGGCAGACAGCATCCCTGAGCAAGTAAAATGATTTCCATCCACCAGTGCTGAACCCTAGTCACAAAAGCATATGAATAATACTCCTACACCAGCATTTTAGCAGTGTTTGTGCAGCACAGTTCTTGCTTTATAATCACAGAATCCATGAAAATCACATGACTGGACACCAGCTGCGATAACTTTTTTTTTTAAGCCAAAGCTTATTTTGACATACTATTTCGGATGTAGTATTTGACTACGTCACCACATTACAGGAGGTTTTGTAAAATGGTCTCTTTTGCAGTCTTTCCCTTAGCACTTGGGTTACGCAGAGGGCTTACGTGTCTTCCGTATTAAAAAAAAACCTAAATAAAATCCCTCCTTTGGGCATTTAATTCCTGTGTTATGTACTACTACTACATGATGATGGCTGGCTGTCCTATGGGAAAGAATATGTGCTCTTTTTTAACAAGGCATTCTTGTGCTCAAAAGAGCTGGACTCACCATGACAGGAATTGATTTTATGATTTTTGAGCTGCCCTAAAGGCATTTAGTTTCCTGCTTCTGAAAGCTAGCAATCTGCAAATAGCTAGCAAATCTACCTAATCCACGGTATATTCTAGGAAATGAATATTAGCCAAACCTAAGGTTTCATGGTCATATTTAATACTTTTTTTGAAAATTTGTGTTTGGATTATATTGCTGATGGCTCTTCTTTTGTGCTCCTGAGGCCTGTGTGCTGCAGTTGCCTTTATGCTACCAAAGCCAGCGTGACCATGCTGGGCATAGGAACAGCCCTTCAGATTTGGGTGGGTTACATGTGCAGGGACCCAACTTGGGAGCCAGCTCTAGAGTCCACCGGTGCCTTTCCTAGGTTACAGACTGTCCAAGGCCATAGTGTGCCTCTGGCCTCCCTCTCCTGCTGTTGTTTTGCAAGAAAAATTAATAATTTGAGTTTTAAATAAACTTTGTTTGCTGTTACAGCTTCCCTGAATGTTTTCAGGAGAAATAGGAGTCTTTTTGATGCACTGAATCTAGAATGAAAAAGGGTTGGAGTATTGTAACAGCAAATGGTTAAAAAACAACCTCAAAAAAGTGTATCATAAGCAATTTTTTTTTCCTCTCCTGGGCTTTTTGCTGCTAGTTCGTTTTGCTACAGTATTTTTTTTGGTGCTTTTCTTTTTTTTTAAGCACACACTTGCAAAACCTAAATTAACATTACTTCTAAAAGTTGGGGGTTTTTTTAAGTTGATGAAGATAATTTGTGAACTCTTTTCATCTTTGGGCTATATTTTTCCCCTCTGAGATTACTGAGTGTTTCCAGTGAATTTGAGTTGTTTCATCTATCTCCCTTTTTAGAAAAGCTGCAACATATTTTTCTGAATTGCAGTATTTAATAGCTTTTGTGGTATTACTTTTTTAGGAAGAGAAAGTAGTGGTCCATAGTAACCATTATCATCTCTCATGCAAGAACCAAACCACTCTTGTTATGAACTTACAGGCCTGCAAAGAATCATCTGACGTGAGCTGAATATTTTTATACCAAAGTTTGATGCAATTCTTAAGTATGTTCTTAACTCCAGGGCTGCTTAAAAGTATTATATGAGTGTGCTGACCTGTAAAATAAAAATTGCTGCTTTTTCATTTTTAATGATGCTACCCTTTCTGTTTCAAATGAGTGACAAAAGCTTTGCTTTTTACAAATGTAAAGTCTATCCTTCTTTAAACTCGTCTCTTTTTTCTGTACGTGTCAAATGACATGGCTGGTTGTATAATTACCTTCCCTATGGAAGTCTCCACAATTTCTAAAGTGACACAGCCCTTCAAAAGGTTAAAGGTGGAAATGTGTGCTCTGGTCTGTAGCCTGTGGCTTCCTGCAGGATGACACAGCAGACATAAAAGTCAGTCTGCATCAAACTAATAGTGCTTTATGATCTGATTCTTAAGATTGCCATCTACTAGAGATGTTCACAGCCAATGCTTTTATTTACTTTCTAAGAACATTTGACTTGTATCTCTAACTTGTTTCTGCAATGTCTACAAAAATCACATAATTTCAAAAAGTGAAAAAGGATTTATGAGGTCACAGGTCACAGAAGATCTTTCAGCATTTACTAGATGTCAAGTATAAGAGCCATGTGCGTGTCAAGTATGGGACCACAGCATGACTCAACTCCAATTAAACACTGTAAGATGTTTCTTTTAGTTCTTTCATGCCTTAGTAGTTACTCCTATCTGAGCTCTTGAACAGGCTTTACCATACAAAACCAAAGTAAAAATAATTTCTTGATGCCTAAGTTGACCTAAATGCCCCAGTTGAATATTCTAAAACTTTTTTGACAAGTCAGAAACAGGAATTGATAGAGAAGGGTCCCAAGTTGGTTATTGGACACTTCATAAGGAACGTGATTTTTCAAGAGCTGGTGTATATCTGGCCTCCATGCTCACCAGGTGTTGCAACAGCAAATTATTGTGCAAGAAAAAAGGGTGACCTTCGGCAGCACAGGAATGTGAAAAATCTTAGGTCTTCTTAATCGAGTCATGTAGAAAATAATTTACAAGTGGGTGATACTCAATTTATGTATCTGTTTATATATATCAAGCATGTATGGATTTGTGTGTGTGTGTATACACACATACACGTGTAAAACATACATGCATGTTTTGGCGCTTACTTCTCTGAGCTTGTTCTGCTTTGTGACCGTTATAGGGGTTGGGGCTACATATATATAAGGGCTAACTAGCAGAGGGGAAAAAAAGAAAACAGTCCACATTACATATTTGGACAAACTAGTTTCTTGTGAAGTCTCATGTTTACAATGATAAATGGTGTAAATTAGACATGGGAAAATATATTAGGCATTGGAAATACAGTTTTTTATAACTCAACTTCAAGTTCTCTGTTCTGGGATTTTTACTGTGCTGTCAAATGAGGTATTATCCAACTCCTACCACCCTGTGATTCTGTGTTTATAGTAGCCATTTACAGTGGTAGTATCTGCTTAACTGGGAACTTAGGTATTGAAATGCTAGACCTGAAGGGTGGTTGGTTTGGGTTTTTTATATGTAGCAAAAGGGTCATTTTGCTTAAATAGTTAAGCAGAACTCTGCTTGCAGGTGTTGCGTCACATATGGATTTTAAACTTAGATTATTTGTTTAGTGTGTATACATTGTTAGAGTCAAATTGAGAAGTTCTTCCTGAATGAACACGGCAGGGTGAGTGTGCCTTGGTCATTGAAAGACTTACCCAGACTTTCCCCAGAGCTATATAAGCAAAATGTTTTCACCCTCTTCTCTCTTTTGAAGAAGAAACAGTACATTCTTGTGTATCTACTTCCTTAGAAATCAGTGAAAAACTACTCTGGCAAACATTTCACGCATGTATTAACAAGCTTCAATGTTTTGTAGTGTGAAAGAGATCTAAGTTCTCTGTTTCACACTTCACCCACAGCTGTTGTAATTTTTCACTTAAATTCCTCTAAAGGAAAGAAATATTTCCTATCAGTTCGCTAAATATAGAATGACCTAGCAAGTAGTGCTTTGTAGAAAATAAATTATAAATATGCATGATTACTTTTTTTATCTAATATGCAGTGTACTAACAATTTCTACATTCATTTTATTCAAGAGATTATAAAGTGAAGTGTTTATCTTTTTTAAATCAGTTTAAGTATAATAAGGGCTATTAAAGGTTTAAGTGCTCTTTTTTGAGAAAGATTAATTATTCAGTTAAAGGGAGAAGAAAACATGCTTTTCATGTATCCAGAACATACCAGTTTGGTTGAAGTAATGCTTCAGACATCTGAATTCCTAATGGTAATGGATTTACATGTGAAAATGACTTCTTGCATGAAGTTAGAAATAATAATTAAAAAAGCGGTTTTCCCTTTCCAGCAAGTTGCATGTAGCTATTTGTTGTCATCTGGAGGAAGTCCAGAAGGGCCAATGTTCATCCTAACAGGCCCTTAGCTGTTAACAAAGTGTGTGAGCTGTTGAAGCCCTTTTCTGTTTACATTGGCATTTCTTTATCGTAGAATGGTTTGGGTTGGAAGGGACCCTTAAAGGTCATCTACTCCAACCCCCTGCAGTGAACAGAAACATGTTCAACTAGATCAGGTTGCTCAGAGTCCTGTCCAACCTGACCTTGAATGTTTACAGGGATGGGCATCTAACACCCCTCCGGGCAATCTGTTCAGTGTTTCACCACCCTCGTTGTAAAAAATTTCTTCATTATATCTAGTCTAAATCTATGCTCTTTTAGTTGAAACCCATTACCCCTTGTCCTGTTGCAACAGGTCTTGCTAAAAAGTCCGTACCCATCTTTCTTATAGGCCCCTTTTAAGTATTTAAAGGCTGTAATAAGGTGTCCCCAGAGCCTTTTCTTTTCGAGGCTGAACATCCCCAGCTCTCTCAGCCTTTCTTCAGAGGAGAGGTGTTCCAGCACTCTGATTTTTGTAGCCCTTCTCTGGACCTGCTCGAACATGTTCATATCTGTTTTGTGCTGAGGGCTCCAGAGCTGGATGCAGTACTCCAGGTGGAGTCCCACCAGAGTGGAGTAGATGGGCAGAAACACCTCCCTCGACCTGCTGGCCACACTTCTGTTTACACAGCCCAGAACACAGTTGGCTTTCTGGGCTGCAAGTGCACATTGATGGCTCATGTCAATGTTTCATCCACCAGTACCCCCTAGTCCTTCTCCAAAGGGCTACTGTCATTCCCATAATCCCTCAGCCTATATTGATACTGGGAATTGCCCCAACCCAGGTGCAGGATCTTGGAGTTGACGTTGTTGAGTCTCATGAGATTCACATGGACCCACTTTTCAAGTTTGTCTAGGTCCCTCTGGATGGCATCTCCTCCCTCTGGTGCGTTAACTGCACCACTCAGCTCAGTGTCATCTGCAAACTTGCTGAGGGTGCACTCGATCCCACTGTCTATGTCATTGATGAAGATAGTAAACAACACTGGTCCCAGTGCAGACCCCTGAGGGATGCCACTTGTCAGATGTCTCCATCTGGACACCAAGTCATTGACCACTTCTGGATACCTTCTGGATACAACCAATTCCTTATCCACTGAACAATCCACCCATAAAATCCATCTTTCCAATTTAGAGAGAAGGATGTTGTGGGGGTCTGTGTCAGAGGCCTTACAGAACTATTATCCATAGTTCTTCCCTTGTCGACTGATGCAGTCACTCCATTGTAGACAGCCACTAGGTTGGTCAGGCAGGACTTGCCCCTAGTGAAGCCATGCTGGCTGTCGTGAATCACCTCCCTGTCCTCCACGTGCCTTAGCATATCTTCTAGGAGGATCTATTCCATGATCTTCCCAGGCTCAGAGGTGAGGCTGACAGGTCAGTAGTTCCCAGGGTTCTCTTTTCTACCCTTTTTAAAGATGGGTGTAATGTTTCCTTTTATCATGAGAGAGGGATTATTATAGTATTTGTCAGACAACTTTTTTTTTTTGCCAGTGATGTCATTGTATGTATCTTATGGACTAATGAAAGATGCAGTATGATCTTGGGCTGTTTCAAAGTTTATATTTTGTCCAGTTAAAGATTGGACTGGATGATTCTTGAGATCCCTTCCAACCTGGCATTCTATGATTCTATGAAATCTGGGAAGGCATTTCTGTGGCTCTTCCTCTGTATGTAGAGGCAACAAAGAGGAGAGAGAGAGTTCAGTAGCATCTATCCATGTATCAGGAATCTCCTGCTACTTTTTATCTTCCTTAGATTTTTGTAAATACTTGTAATTAGTACAAGTTTCATTGCCACAAGCCACTACGTCTTTCCAATGCACTAGTCTGTGCGATTACTGATAACATCTAAATAAATCATAGAATTGTTCTGGTTGGAAGAGACCTTTAAGATCATCAAGTCCAATGGTTAACCTATCACTGCCAGATCACCACTAAACCATGTCCTCGAGCACCTTATCTACACATCTTCTAAATTCCTCCAGGGATGGTGACTCCACCACTTCCCTGGGCAGCCTGTTCCAATGCTTGACAACCCTTTTGGGAAAGAATTTTTTCCTAATATCCAACCTAAACCTCCCCTGGTGCAACTTGAGGCTGTTTCCTTTTGTCCTATCAAGATATCATGCTTTGAGACATTGTAACCTTTGAATCACTGATACATGAAGGAAGTTGATGCTTTAAAAACACAGGCCAAGCAGGTGTCCTTTTTCTGACTGAACAGTAGCAGATGCTCAGAGAAAATAAAAACAGGATAAACGAGGAGTTGTACTGCTGGGTTTCCTTGCCTGGCCTCTACCAATCTGCAGCTAGGAGGTGCAGTCCTAAGGATTTGAGGTTAACAGCCCTTGATTATTTTTTCTTTCACAAAAGCATCTGACAGGTTTTGGACCCACACTGACTTTTGTAATCCATGGCTGTTTGAGCTGACATGTTGTGAGGAAAATCACCTCTTTGGGTGGTATGCATGGGTGACTCCTCTGTGAAAGCTGTTGTATGGTTTTGCCCTTCCTTATTTTCTTTTGTGTTTCCACATTTTCATATGTTCATTTTGGAGTGGTGGGAGAACTGCAACAGCATTAGGGTGCATTATGAATTCATAAAGTAACATTTCTTTTTTTCTTTTTTCCTTTTTTTTACCCTGATGTGGAGTACTGAGATGATATATTCATAGAGTGGTCTGTGAAATCCAGCTTTTCCTTCCTACATAGCAGGAATTTCAGTTATACATCATCGTATATGTGGCTAAGGTATAGGAAAAGATATCTTCTGGGTTACTTTGCATTTATTAAATCTGAATTTCATTTCTTGTTTTATGGCCCATTTATTCAATGCCAGAAAATCTTTGACTTGTGTCTTTATTATTTAGAATAATTTCCTTTTACATCTTCTAAAAAATCCAAATAGTCTGTCATCCAGATCACTGTTGTCCACAAGTGTCCACTCCTAACAACAGTAATGCATCCAAGACACAGCTTTTCTGCACAAGCCCAAGTGATTCTTTGTCATTTTAACACACTAGTTAGTGCAGCTGCTTAATCTCTTCATATAACTTCTACCTGTTTACTTAATTGAGATGTCACATTTGTGTTTCTGATGTTTTCCAGATTCATAAGGAGTATTTTTTTAACTCTTCCTCTTTCTCTCATTCTCTCTTTTCAGCACCCTCACACCTTCCCTCCCCAAACCTTGCATGTGTCACTTTGCTCAAGCAGTTGCCCAGGTATCAGAGGAGTGGGTAGTTGTGCATCACAGTGACTATTTCATCAATTTCCTCTGGGAGTTTCAGACAATTATCATATAGTCCAGGTAACTTACGGCTACCCACTTAATGGTGGGCAGCATCTGAGAATAATTCCTGCAGAGGCTGTTCTTTGTTCACAGAGATGTGAAGGGGAGTTCATGTCAATTTTCTGCTGTGGCTTTATTTTCTTCATATTTTTACTATTACACATTCAGCCCTATAATCTGTCTGGCAGGTGTCTGTGTTTTGAAAAAGTGCTCTTTTTTTTTTCCTTTTTTCACTCTAACACTTCAAAGAATTTGTACTCAGTTTTTGTTGTTTTTTTTTTTTTTTACACTATTGTGTTGGGCTACCACTGGAAAGAGTCCAACGGAGAGCTGTGAGGGTGATTAAGGAACTGGAACATCTCCCATATGAGGAAAGGCTGGGACACCCGAGTCTATTCAGCCTGGAGTAGAGAAGGCTGAGGGGGATCTGATCAACATTTATAAATATCTGAAGGATGGGTGTCAAGAGTTTGGGGCCAGGCCCTTTTCAGTGGTACCCAGTGACAGGACAAGGGGCAGTGGGCACAAACTAGAACACAGGAAGTTCCACCCCAACATCAGGAAAAGCTTCTTTACTGTAAGGGTGACAGAGCACTGGTACAGGCTGCCCAGAGCGGGTGTGGTGTCTCCTCTGGAGACTTCCAAAATACACCTGGATGTGTTCATGTGTAACCTGCTCTAGGTGAACCTGCTTTAGTAAGGGAGTTGGACTAGATGATGTCCAGAGATCCCTTCCAACCCTCACCATCCTGTGATTCTGTATTTATATATCTGTTTTGCTGGAATAGTTCTGGATTTTTCTCATTTGAGTAGGACTTCTGTTCTCTGGTGGATGTCCTTTTAATTACTGTTTAATCCAGCCTTCAGAGGGGACAGAGAGAGGGGGTGAAAAAGGGTTGTCTTTGGGATTTTTGGTAGGTGTTATGCATTTTCTGAGTTGCATATATTGTATCTTCTGTCACATGTTGTCTCTAAGTAGTATGCCATCTGGCTTGTTCCTTTTAAAAATATTCCTCTCATGTATGTAAATGCCCTTTTCGAAATTAAATACCACAGTGTGGATACTTGATCTTTCAAGATGATTAATCTAAATACATATGGCCACTGGCACAGGGTAGCTCTCCAAGTAGCAAAGTTTTGAACCAGATTTTTCTCATACCTCAGGATCAAGGCAGGAGTTGCATGATAAGTTGTCCCGCTTGTAGGCTTTTTCTTCCTTCTGTTATGCATTTAAAAACTTCCAGGCTGCTTGAGCTGAGAGATGCATGGCTCTCCAAGAGCATCCTAAATGCTGTGGCTAAATGAGAGTGCTAAACGTAGCACACTCCTTCTGTCACCATCCCATTCCTCACACTCCTAGTGGTGCTCAGCCCAGTGGCTGTCAGGTGCACGTCCTGCAGGTCGATGATGCTCCACTCTGGCTCACCAGCAGCTGCTGCATATCATTAAATGGGTGCTGGACTGTCTCCAAAGCCTGTGTTTGGTTTACAGTACACTACAGTAATGTAGCCCTGTTTCTCCCCCATCCAATTTGCCCATTCCCCACACCCTTGAAAGTGCGGCTTCTCCCTTTGCCTTTGTTAGATGAATTTTGTATCCCTGTTTCTAAACTTGAGGGTAGCTACCCCACCACACAAGCCCCCTTTTTTTCTAATTCCAGCTTCTTATTACTGAGTGAAGTTCCTTTTGCTTAAGTGCTGCTGGCACATCTGTTCTCCACTGTGCATGCAGTGACAGCCAGGGGCATGCAAGGCCACCGTGGTCTGATAGAAGGAAGTGTCTGAGAGTAGTTTCTTCTTACGGAAAGTTTCCTCCCCTGCCCCCAAAGGTAAGTGTTGCCAAAAAGCTGGGAGAAGTCCTACATGTGATTCTGAAGGTACTGGAGGCAGGTGAAAGGAACAGCACACAAAAAAAGTTTGTGGAGAGAGAAACAGAGATAAATTTGCAGCATTAGTCCATTTTTGTGTTCTGGTTTGATTTCACTGCTTTCCCTAGAAAGTGGTTTAGAAGGAAAACTATGTAAAGGCTAAGTTTTTGTTGCATCACTTGAAATCCAGCTATCTTCTTGGGGCTACTTTTAATGATAACAGTTGAGTAGGGAGGTGAAAGATAATAAAAGATGTAGTCTTCAGTAGTTATAAAAGTATCCCGTGCTCATGTATTGTAGATTTTACTTTCCCTTGAGTTACTTGATGAAAAGCATCTTTGAAAAAGAGGCGACTGATTTGTCTCCTCAGTGCAGCAGTTCATGTATTTCTAACATATGGAGTAGCTTTATGATGTTGTGGTACTAGAAGCTAGCCTGTGAAATGTTCACCTTCTGCTATAAGCCCTTAGGCAACACGGATCTTGATTTGCTGTCACACAGGGGACTTTTTATGCAAGTAAAGTTTTATGCTAAAAAGTAACGTGACAGCTCTAACTTCCATTTCTCTTCATGGGCCAACCAGGCTTGTTACAGTCTGTTAACCAGTTGTGTTGTGTAAACAGAAGTTTTTTTGAAGTCATTCTCTCTCTGTCTTGAAATCAGATAGACAGCTTTGGGAGATATAAAAATGTTTGGGGAGATAGGAAGATTTTAAGGGAGGATATTAACTGGATATTAGTTCCGTATCATAATTTCTAACCACTCTATGTGATTTTGCGTGCAGTTTAAATAAGATTTTCCTTTTAAAGTGGTCATTTTAAAATGATCTTTTAATACATATTAAAGCCTTATCCACAGTTTCTCTATTAACTCTTTAATGTGTTCTTGTTGAAAAATTAAAGGAGCTTGAGCTTTGCTCTGATGAAGGCCATGATGCCTCTGGTTTCTAAAGATGGAGCGTGGGGGTGGTAATTTGCTCATGCAGCATGAAAGCATTTAGTTCTTTCCCTGCAGAATCTCCTGCGAGAGAGAGCGCCTGTACACACAATGCATGCAAAAAAATTCAAGCTGGAGGGCTGTTGATGAAGACTCTCCTCTAAAATTAAAGACTTGGTTATTTGAACATTGCTCAGAAAGGTGCCTAGTAACACACTGGTCTTTTAAAATAATTTTAAATATTTAAAACTTGCAGAGCTGTTGTTGCTGAAATGCGTATCATCATTTTCACAAATGAGAGGAAAAACCCTTAAAAATTAAAGGACTTTTAAAATCTTTTTTTAATTTTAATAACCAAATCCAGGGGGTGGAGATGGGGGAAGGGAAAAGCTTTGAAGTCTCTGAGATCTTTTCCCTGAGGTCAGAAGTTTCTGATGATGTAACGTACAATACAGACCAAGCCTTCACTTATCAAGGTTAAAGTTGACAGAGCTTGTATGAACTTGTCAATCATAGGAAGCAGGCAAAAACAAGCCAGCTGTTGTGAGGCATGGCTTTGAAAATCCTCTGTGTTACAGTAAATGAGACGCAGAGTTGAGGCAGATTCAGTTCTGCGAGGCTGGCACATTTGTAAGGATGCAAAGCTCACGTATCCGATGAATACGGGGAAACAGCCATAAATCCTGGTAAGATTGTCTTGTCTTTAGTGTTAAAGCAGGAGAGAAACAGCTAGAGGTGCACGCCTTAATTACCTTTTTCTGTCAATTCTGAGCAGAAATTTGCAGTATTAATTCATACAGCATTTCTTTTGTTCTCCAGGTCTTGAGTACAGGCTGTGTCTTCTGTCCCTATCAGCAGAAGCTACAGCAGCAAATTAGGAACGATGCAATGCTTGGTGCAGAATTTTATTTTTACTTAGCATAATCGACTGCTCTGTTCACTGATGGGCTGGGAGAATAGGGGGGAAACGTGAGTTAATTCCAGCTAAGATGCTTTGTGTGCATGTGCTCGCACACGCGCGCTGTTTTTAGTAGCTTTTGTTTTCACAGTTGGCATCATGCACACTGGAATTAGAAGGCAGTGCCTTTCAAAAATATTTGTTTTCTGGACTGAGGGCTGCAGTGCTGTTGTTGTGGCTCGGGGTGCCAGGCTCGGGGTTCCTCTCGGCTAGGGGTGGTGCGAGAGCTTTTCATCCTGTCGTTTTCCTGGCAAGCCCGTTACTGTGAGTGCAGGCTCGCACCAAGACCTTCTCCACCGCAGCAGGAGATATTAGCTGGGAGTGTAAGAGAATTGGATGTGACTATTAGAAGCAAGCGGTGAGTGCAGCTCCAAGTGAAAAAATGGCTATTGAAATATGTGCATATGCATGCTAATTAATTTAAATAACTGGTTTAGGATTATTTTTTTTTTCTTTTACAGATTAGCTACGTGTTCATTTTGGTGCCTGCCTTAGAAACCCAGGTGACCTAGCTATTACTCATGAGGTGTTTCATTTTATAGCTTCTCTTCTGTTACTGTTCAGCTGCAAGCAGCTGGTTTTGTTAGGAATAGCCACAAGAATCTAGCAACAACATCTCAGTAAAAAACACCTCTCTCTCTATATATATGTATAAAAAAAAAAAATCTAAGGAGTGGTAACTGGAATGTAAGGATTGTTATTAGTAAATTGACAAAACAATCATTTTTCTCTAAGCTTTACTTTTTTGACGTTACTATGATTTCCTTGTTAGCAGTGTTGGAAAGTATTGTCTTTTGTCTCTGCAGTGGTTGCCATTTGTGTAATATGATGGCTCTTGTTACACTGTTGAGATATTCTGATGATTGAATTCAGTGTGTAAGTACAGAATACATTAATTGGTTGACTTAAGTGAGCAGAATTCATTTTAATTCCATGCGGGCAGTCACCTGTGTGCTGGGACAGGCATGCAATAGATAAAGCAAGTAAGAATACAGCTATAAAAATTATCTTTTATCATTGGTTTTTGATGTGCAGCAGAATGGAGGAGGGGCTCTTATTTTCTGAACTGAGGAAAGAAAAACAATCCTCCCTCTGCCCTTTCCCACAAAATTCTTTTCTTCTGCATAAAGGCCTCTATGCTGTTATAAGAACTGTAATTTTAATCGGATTTGATTTTTACTGTGGGCCTATGCAATGTGCCATTACCCATTACTGACATTTCGTCCTACATTTCATCCATCAACATAGCTTTGCTTATCTACTGCAGAACTGAGTGGGTCTGTTGAATTTATTTCTGATTTTTGTGGGCAGAGAGGTAACATTTTTAGAAAAAGAATGTGAGGTGAAAACCCATTGCTCTGTGTGTTGCCATGCAGGCAGGGCAGGAGAGAAATTCTGGTGGGATTGATGGACTGGCAAGCTGTGTCTGTTATCATATTTCATCCTGTGATAAAGCCAGGTGATAATGCAAGGGTTGTTAAGCTAGAGTGACATTTGCTTTAGCGCATTGGGTGCAACAACTAAGCCGTGTTTAGTGTGACTGACTAAACAGACAGCTGCCATCAGGGCAGAGATAATGTTAACAGGCATTCAGGGACAGAATTGGAAAACCAAGACTCACATCATGTTATATGGG
Source organism: Brachypteracias leptosomus (assembly GCA_013401335.1). Taxonomy (NCBI): domain Eukaryota; kingdom Metazoa; phylum Chordata; class Aves; order Coraciiformes; family Brachypteraciidae; genus Brachypteracias; species Brachypteracias leptosomus. The sequence continues at coordinate 125,670 of VYZX01010896.1, read as the reverse complement.
CTGTAGTGTAAGTGATGCGCTATGGGCTATACTGTGTGAAATATATTGCTGATTTTGTACCTTCTGAAGTATATCATGGCATCTCTTCTTTTCCTTTTTTTTTTTTTTTTTGGTGATGGGGAAAGAGCATTCTCTCATCATTCAGCATCCGTTATTCTTTTAATCTTAACACATGCTTTGGCTTTAAGACCATTTGCTTCTATAGTGTTTCTGGGATGCTAGTTGCCATCATCTGTCTCTTCAGACCAAGGCAGTGAACAGCTCTACTTCTTCCTAGTGACTTACATGTTGTGCCTCTTCCTGGAGGGACCATTGCGGTACAGTCATCATGGTGATTAAATTATCTACTTTCTGGAGGGTCCTTTATTCTAAACCTTCATCTTTAATGATTTCTAAGTAGTTTTGTAGTCCGAGTTCTTATTTGGCATCTTTGGAATATGCTTCATGTGTCATGATGTGGTGGATGGTACATGTTGTGCTGACTCAGTAGTGATAGCAGATACAGTACTCATCAGAAAAATGGACAATATAGGGTAATATAATTGTCCTTGTATTGAATGCCTAAATTGGGTGTTCTAGTGTCAGTGTCTCCTTGGCATTGCACTAGGAAGATGAATTTGAGGATTTCAAAACCTTTGGGGCCCTGGAGTCTCTGAAAGAAAACATGTGGGACTTAGATGAGGATTCAGAAGTAAGATGTCTGCATACAAGTGAAGTGTTCACTCAGGTTATAATTGATAGAGATCTTGGGCTTGATTCAGTTGGCTAAAGACAAGTGTCTAGTGAGACCTGGAATAGCCCAGTATATCCCATTTGGCTTCCAGCTGCCACTTCATGGGGGAACTGATACCTTTGAATCTTTAAAGTTCCTGAAATGATAGAAGACACCTGTGTATGGGTAACTAAATTGATCCCTTAGACAATGAAAGCAATGCATGATTTGCTTCTAGAGACTACTTTAGGGTGAGCTGAATCTCTTAAATTGCTTTGGCTATTTTGATATGGATTAGACCTCAAACCTTTTCCTAAATTTTGAACCATCTTGCCCTGTGCATCCCATTCCAACTTTGTATCATCCTGCTGTGGTGTCAAGCAGAACTATACTGGGTAGAAGAAACTAATTTTTATTGGTGGGCTGTTGCAGAAGTGCTTTTGGATCCCACTGTGCCAAGCACTAGACAAATACACAATGAAAACATGGTTTCAGCACATAATGTTCTCAGCTGACAAAGTAGCGTATCAGCGAGGGCTCTGCCTCTAAACAGGGTTTTGGCACAAGCAAAGACAGTGTTTCACAATTGCTTTAAGCCCCAGCATTACCTGTTCCAAGCCAGATCAGTTCCTTGATCCAGTTTTTCGTGGGGCTGTACAGTTCCTGTTGCTAATACAATGGAGAGAGCAGGAAGATAAAATCAGAGTGGACTAAGAAGGAGGCTGCATCTTCTGGCAAAATATCTGCATTTAGATCAGTCTAAAGGGACTGCAGAACTTCAGCCTTGATTATGAGGGGGCTGTTGTTGTAGAATGGGAATTTTTTGTGAAGGAGCCTTACTCAGATATGAAGGCCTTTTTCCAATGTAGCTTGTAGTGTTTGAGAAGGAATTCAAGCTAAATCAGAAACAGCCACCCCTTTGCTCTCTTTTGCCAGTAAGTTAGTGCAGGGCACACTGTTGCTTACATAACCATGCTTATGTTTTATGGTGAAGCTTTTGCACAGAGGTCAAGTCTTTAATGAATGTTGCATTTTTCAAATGTTGGCTAATGCATTTTTGCAGAGCTTATCTAGTCTGGGATTTTAAAGTTGGAGCATCTTGTGGCACTGTTTGGCTTGGCCTGAAGTGCTCTCAAGAAATTGTAAATCAGATAAAAATCAGACACATCGAGTTGATCGAAGTGACTTCCATTTGTTGAGATACAACATTCAATCAGATCACTCTGCCTCTCTGCCCAGATTTGGTCAAAGCCTCAGTATGGGGCAAATGAAGGAAGCGGTTTGGGGTTGTTTTTCATGGCAACCAGGAATGTTATCCTTTTGATAGGCATCTATATGTAGTGATTCATTTTGGTAATTGCTCGTTGACTACACTGACAGGCACTTGTGTGTGTGTATGTGTATATATAGTTCTCCATGGTTTAACTTCCATATAATAGCTTATGTTACTGTTACCTGTCTCTGGTTTGTTAGAACAGCCTGTTGTGTCATTGCTGGGGGGGCTGGGGGTGTCCAGACTGGGGAGGAGACTTGGCTGATTTCCCCCTCTTAGCATTTACTTGAGCTTTACATTTCAGTTGTAAGCATGTATGCTCCAAGCTAATGGAGCCAGAAGGAAACTCAGACATGCACTTGTCCATCTGGGTAGAAAATACTTAGTGCCACTATGGAGATAGACATTTCCACCTCCATGGTGGTAAGTGGTGGTGGTGTGTTTGACTCTGGCCATTATGTGGAATTTGCAAGCCACAGAGCAGAGCTCCTCCTGAGCTCACCTGTCCAAGAGTGTGCAGCCTTTTCACACATACCCTCCTCTGGGAGAGCTTAGCCCTCTTCTAAGTGAGAGCTTCTCAAAAATGTGACAGGTTGATTTTTGTAATGAAGCAGCTCCTTCTTTTCAGTTAGAAGCAGATTTTGGTTTCCTACCTCCCACCATTTAGGTATGAAGGCTCCCACATCTAAACACCAAAAGCAGGTACACTAGATAAGTCTCACGTTAGCCTCCTGCACTGGACTTATCCTTATGAATACCACATACAGCGTAAGGTCTGTTATTACACTTCCTTTGCAGTTCAGGTGAAGTGAGTGGTGTAAGTCGTCTGGCAGTCAGAGCTGTAGTGTCATTGCATGCCAGGGATGAGGAACATGGTGTGAGCTTTCCCAGTTCTGTTGCATCAGGAAGGCTCTTGTATTTGAATAGTTGTGGCAATGTGTCACAGGGATGGGGGAGTTTGGGGTTTGAAGAAAACTTAGAGTTTAACATTTTTGATGATGACTGATATGTTATCTTGAATGGAAGTAGTAATTAAGTCAATTGTTGTATTTTCAGATGACTCTTCTGTCTCTGTGATGTTTGGTTATAAATGATGGGTTCCTTTCAGTGATATATTATCCTTGTATAATCCTGTGGGCCTCATTTCTGAAACAACATAAGAGTGCCTGAAGCACCGACAGATTTAAAGTAGCTTAGTGGACTATGTGGTATTGATAATAATGTAACACCTTTACAGGTTCTTGCCACTGTGTTCTCCTGGGGCTTGAAGCTTGCTTTCTTTTCCTCCTTTCTGAACAGTAAGCTCAAATCTCTCTAAAATACTGTGATAAGCATGTTTTGCATGAGGACTTACACTGAATGCGGATTGGCCTCAGTGTTGAATGTGGCCACCTCAGATCCATTTTCTGTGGCACTGTAAAATGTTTGATTAATTGTGTGGAAGCTGTATGAAGGCATGTATATAATCTCTGAATTTTATCTCCACGTTTGCAAATGTAGCATCCTAAATTTCTCTGTGCTGTGGTTCTTTATTTCCTTTTACTCTGTTTTGGAAGATGACAGGACTACTAAAGCATTCATTGCTTCTGAGCCAGGGTAATATTAAACAGATTTGGTTACTTGCTTTGGATATGTAAACGTGTCAGATTGGTGGTATACTCTGTCTTGTTTGCTTCCTTCAGCACACCCACTCCTGATGTGCATGCGAAGTTCAATGTATACTTTGCAAACTGGCTGAGGTAGTGCATGTGATTTATGTCTTATCTCATGGTTTATGTATGTGAAGGTGGATAGAGAGGCCTGGAGAATATTTTGGCATAGATTAACTAGGAGAAAATTGTGCTCTACATGGGTTACCTAGACAATGAAAAAATGCTGATTTAAACACAGTATTTCATACTTAAGGCCTGCAGTCTTCATTTGGTAAATATTTCCATTAAAATTAGTGGAACTATTTACAGGCCTGGTTCCGCTTATATTGAACTCATTAGGGAAAACCAGCTGACTACACCATCTCTAGATGCCATGTAACCAAATCTGAATAGTGTTGGTCTTTCTGGCCTTACATCATTTTACTTAACAAAACTGTACTTCAGCTAGTGTTAAATTAGGAGTCAGTAAATACTGTTTTGTAAAACAGAATTGACCCTGAATTTGTCAGATGACTTAAAAGTTGTCTGAACCAACTGCAATTAGTTGAGCAATATGCAGAGATCTGAGTTTAAACAACATTCAGCTCCTCATTCATGTTAAATTGCAAATTTACCCATTAAAATCGAATTTCAAAATTTAACACTTCACATGAGAGAGAGAGAGATTGTGTATGTGACTGTTCAGGAATTAAATTGTGAAAAAGTCATCTCTCTTGGAAGGACAATGTTATTTTATTACTGACATGTAAAAATCAGTGTGAAGTACAATTCTTAAAAATCTCATTCATCAGGCAGTTTAATGACAATGTCCAGATATTTTTAGATGTGCTAAAACATCACAGATCCAAGGACAAAAAAATAACTTTACAATCAAATTACATTCAAATTGTGAAAGTAAAACCCCCATCTAATTGGTTGTCTTCCCACAATACTTAATTTTAAAAATTTCTTTTAATTCAATTAAAATAGTAATGCAGTGTGTAATTGCTCAAAATTTTTGTTCTTCCTTAATTTATAATGGACTTTAACCTATTGCTTATTTTACTTGCTTTTATCTCAGATTTCATTTTCATACACTCTGATGTTAACCACCTATAGATGTTCTCAAAACTGGTACAGTAATGTTAATAACCAGTTTACATTGAAAATTTAAGTTAACTTTACTTTACAAACAGGCTGGGAAAGACGCCTCTTTCACAGAGTCCCCTTGACAGCAGGCGTGGGCAGTGCATGTCTGCAGGGTTACCATTTCAAAATACAGAGACCAGCGCTGTTGGTAGCATGAATGACATTAGCAGTTCTCTGAAGCCTTTTACTTCTCTGTTGCAGCTTCATTTCTAAGCTCACTGTGTCTCTTCAGCCTCTTTTAAGCAGAGTCCAAACTTGTCTCCTTTCGGGGCACCAGAGGTACTTTTTTTTTTTTTTTTCCCCCCCCGCCTTCTGTTTCTTTCCCAATTTGTCTTTATCTAGTGAGTACACATGAACTACGTGTCTTGTGGCAAGGCACAAGTCTGGAGCTGCAAAAGGCTGCTTCCTGGCTAGGGAAATAGAGAGTGTAGAATTGGAATAAACCCAAAAATATTTCTGTCTTAGATAAGGCCTTTTTGGCCATTGTTTGTCATTTGTGCTGACAGGACAAAAGAAGTTCAAGTTTAAAATAAGCCTGACTGGAAAATACTATACTTTTTAAATTACCTTTTCTGACTTTTTTTCTTTTTTTTTCAGGAGATATTAATTTTCCCTTTCCCAGTTTTTTTAAGCTTTTGCAAACATTTTATTTGCACTCTTTTCATTTTTCACTAGTTATGTAAAAATTGACTTCATAATAAAAATGACAGTGAAATATTAATTTTGCACATAGAGAAGAAATTTCTTTTCTGCACTTTGTTACTGACTCTGAAGCAAGAAGAGAATTAAGTTTTAGTATTAGGATTCCTCTTCTCAGGACAGTTTTTATTTTCTACCAGCATTTGCACGTTTGGCTGTGCCACACAGCTCAGCGCTGGAGGTGTGCTGTGTATTTAACTACACTGTGCGCACTGCAGCGCCCTGGGTCACCCGAAGGTTGCGTCACACCCTGTGGTGCTCCATACCCTGATTTGGCCTTCCATTATGCTTTGACTCATCTCATTAGATTAGGTGTGCTCTCTGTGCCCGTACATGAGAGGATGTTTTTGTTACCATAGATCAGAGGAGTTGATGTTAAATGTTGGATGTGATCTCGGTGTTGGAGCTTCCTGAATTGGTGCAGTGGCCTCATGCCGAAGGAAGTAAATCAGCACTAACGACATGTTCTTCTATCTAGGCAAGCTGACACAGGGGCCCTGAGGGAAAACCCACGGGAGAAGAGGGATCAGCTGGACCCGAATTCAGGCCACAAGTGGAACGCATCTGTCAGACCTTTGCATGCACAAGAGCCTACGGTTCTGTCTCATGAGGGTCGAGGGAGGTCTGGGACATTGCCTAGTGATTATCGATACTCTCAGGAAAACGTGAGTGAGAAGAGCAAGGATCACAGCCTGCCTCATCTCCCCTGCTTGGAGCCACAGACCTTGAACGAGAACCACTCCTGCCTGTCCCGCAGCAAAGGAGAGGAAAACCATCGGGTAGAGCCGGTGCTGCTCAACAAGAAGCGTGGACCTGCTCCTCAGAGGCCACCACCGCCTAAAAGAGATAAATACAGGCGACCAGATAATTCTGCGCCACCGCTTGGCTCCTCTTCTGAATCTCTGTTAGTAGTGCCCAGCCGGACCTTTCCATCCTCATCCCCCAGCTCTGGTGAAGTATTTGCCAGTCAGTCTTCTCTCTGTCAGAGTCCTGCAGCTTTCAATGGAAAACTGAAGAGTGCTAATCTACAGCAGCTCCAGCAAGCGTCATCCACGGAGAATGTTTGTCAGCACTTAGAGGAAAAAACGCACTTTAGGTCTGAGTCTGTATTATCTTCGAAGTATCGGTATCTTCAAAAACCTGGCATGGAGACATCAAGGTCCCCTTCTCCTCAGTTTGCACCACAGAAGCTCACGGATAAGCCTCCTGTGTCAGTACAGGATGAGAACCCAGCCAGGTACTAGATGTAACTGCTTTACTATTTTATTAACATGTTTTGCCTAATCAGAACTTATTAATGATTGACTGTTTGTTCTCTTTACTAAGAGAAATCACATCCTTCAGGTTCATTAAGTATGAGCCATCCCAGCATGTCCTGAAGAGACCTGAGACTTCTGTGAAATTCCGATTGGTACCATTAAAGTCCTTTGGCTGCTCTGTGGTTTCTTTTAGTTGACTGATGCTGCTCAGATGTTGCAGCTGGTAGTTAGAAAATAAAAGGCATGGATTCAAATGGATTTTCCACCGTAAGTCTGGGGAAAATCAGAAGCTTCCCTGTTGGCATTTCCCCCACCCAAGCCTGTATATGCATATGGATCGGTGTAGGGACAAAACAGACATGGGAAGGGAAGCTGTGTCCTTTGAGAACACCTGTTTTGAAAGAGCACACAGTAAGGTACACTACCAAATCATGATTGTTTTCATGTTGTTTTCACGATGAAACATGGCACTCCATGTTGTTTGCAGGGGGGGTCTGCAGCAGTGTTTGTGTTGGGATGGGCTGAAGATTCAGCAGGAGAATGTCAGTCAGTCCTTTCCCAGGCTAGATAAACTTGGAATTAGACAAACCGACTGAAATTAATTGATTGCTGTGTCTTTCATATGCTGCTAACATCATAAAAAGTTATTCTCCCACAAGATAACAAACTCTTCCAGAAAGCTCAGGAATCTTAGTTTTCATAAATCCTTCAGCACTGTAATTCATGGTTAAAGAATGAAAACAAAACCCCTGAGCTGAATGAATGCAGAGGTTGCTTCTCTGAGCAAAAGTATTTGGAATAGCTTTTCTCTACTGTAATGTAAATGCTTGAATAGACTCAATCATGCTGTGCCTTATTACACAGAAAGCATGAATTACTCTTTTTCGTAAACATGCTTTGATGGTTTTCCACTTGTAACCAGAGGGGAAAAAATGACTTTTTATCCTGCATTTTTTTAAACATGAAGTAATATCACAGTTTGCTATGAAAAGTGCAACATGTCATGTGAACCCTGGTATCTGTGTGCAAAGACAGATGACAGTAATGACTTCCTTAACATACTGCTTTGACTTCCTTAATACATTGCTTTATGAATAGATACTAAGGGTGCATAGAAAACTATTTGTATTTGTCCTTCCTTTTTACTAAGCTTTAATGTTGAAATGAGCACTGAGTTGTGCCTAATTATATGCTCATATCTGAATGATAACACACCCTGCAAATCTTTTGTTAACGTTTAACATTCTTAAGCCCAAACAGCTCTTATTTGTGCATGACATATTGTCCTCAGTTAATAATTACATTACTCAATAAAACTGATATGGCAGGAGAGTAAAGAGATGTGGGCCATACCTCTGAACTTCCTATCTGGTATTTTCTATATGATATTTATTTCATAGAAGTAAAATATGTCAAGTAGATTTATCTTAGTAAGCAGTTAATTAGATTTGGTTTATTACTTCTATTGGCTCCTTGCACATGTGCTTTTGTACCTGCCAGTTTGCATATTGTGGACAGCTGTGATGGTGTCAGTGTGTAGCTGTTCACTCTTTAAGAAAGGTGTCTTGTTAATCAACAGGAGGGACTGAGTGAGCATGCAGGTTTCCCTGCAGAGTTTTAGGGTAGAACATTGTGCAGAACCCAGCTATTTCCTAAGACAACTGTTTAGCAGTAACACAGATGAAATAGTGCATCAGTAGATTTCCAGTAAACATACACTCAGGTCAAGGTGTGACTGTGCTCATGGTTGGAGTAAGGCTTCATAACGACCACAGGCAGAACTGCTGCAGATCAAAATTTCATGCCACAGTTCCACAAATGGAAAGCCTTCAGAAATCAGGAGGATAGTGGTTGCAGAAACAGAATTTCTGAAGCACCTAATGTTGAACTGTCTTTGCTCTGACTGAAATCAGTTGATGTGATGATGCCTTAAGTATCTGGAAAATCTTTTACTAGGCTGAGAGGAATGTACTTAGAGTCTCAAAACAGATGCCAGGCATTTTAGGTAATGAATTGCAGTCATCTCGCTTCTTCCAGTTGTCCCAAACACACTCATGCATGCATCTTGTGTTTCCCTGAAATTCAAAAATGTGCTCTTCTTCACAGTCTGGGGGAGTCCAAAAGGTGTGTGGGCTTCATTTAAAACCAAACCAAAGAAAAGGTCAGGGGCAGTGGTAGGCACAGGAACAAGCCCTTTAAAATGACAGTTGCCTTGAATAGAAAACACCCCGACTGAATGGCAGTGGGGGGGTCAGCATGGGCTGGAAAACCTGTCCCAGATTCTGGATCAGTATGCCAAAGCATGTCCACAGAGCACTTAAGGAAAATAAATATTTACTGGGAGGCTGAACATATGTTCAGAAGCAAATAGACCTTTAAAATATAAAATACAACTTCTGAAAAACGTGAAGTCAAACAGATTTTGCTATTCCCTACGAAAGAAAAGTGCAGCACAATAATGCATACGTTTATTTTTAAGGAAAGTAACACACCCACACTTCGAGGAAAAGAGCTGTAGTGTCTTGCTCATTTATCTGAAAGGCGGCAAGCTATCCAGCCAGATGAAACCAGATACTTTAGCTAGTAGGCAATGTTCCTTTACTTACTGTAGAGCTTCCAAACCCACATCATGACAATAATTTTAAACTTTCTGCAAACTCCAAACCACTGAACTAGACTTCAGTTTCTTATGTGGTTTACATACAGTACAGATGTTTCAGTAATGTCATTTAACATGTTATTGTCCAATTGAAAAATCTAAGTTGGCCTCCTCTTTAAATAGCTTGCTTTACTGAATGTCCAAGGTGGCCCTTTGTATTGTGCAGTACAGAATTTTTGCTATAAGCTGCCCTTAAAAGGAGTATCTGGAATTGTGTATTATCTTCAGTGGCTGGCTTTTCTACTTTAAATAGAGATCTAGGAAGCTATGGTGGGATCTAGGTATTAAACTTCTGTATCATGTGTGAAGTTTTACAGACAGATTTTTTTTTTCCCTTTTTTTAAATCATGTAATTAAGTTTTGAATGATTTCCAGGTTTTCCACGTGTGATTATTTGTTATTCATGCAGCTCTGCAAAGGCCTAGCCTGCAGGATGCTTCCATCTGGTCTGTTGTCTCTTCCCTTGGAAGAGCTGGAAATTGACACGAGGGCATCAGAAACTCCCCAGGCAACTAAGCTGCCTGTCAGGCAAAAAGCTGAGGCCACTGCTGGATCTGTGTGAGGCAATGAAGTTGAGCTCGAGGCGTGTTTTCCCCTGTATGTGTGGTAACAAAGGGGGTTAAAAGGCAGCTTGGCGACACTGTCTCAAATCTGGGGCCTGGCTGCTGAGATTGGACCCTCACATTCATGGAAACAAACAGGAGTCCTGCACCGTGAGTACTGGGCATGGCTGCTGTTAAGATTACTTACAAACGAACTAACACTATTTAAAATGTGTGGGCAGAAAAAACATGCAGGTTTGGAGTTTGAGATGCACTACAAGGAATATTCTATTTCCTAGATATCTTATCTACCTTTTTTCATATTTGGGCTTTCCCTCTGATTTACAGGTAAGGACTGAGATGCAGGGTTCTTCCATTTCTAAAGATGAATTTTCCTTATTTTCCAGAATCGAAAGGGTTATCGACAACAATACTACGGTGAAAATGGTTCCCATCAAGATAGTTCATTCTGAGAGCAGTGCAGAGAAGGAGAGTCGGCAAAGCCTTGTCAGTACTATGGAGCCTCCTGCTTTACCCAGTGGTTTGGAAAAGGACCAAATAAAAACACTCAGCACTTCTGAGCAATCCTATTCACGGTTCTGTGCTTACACCAGGCAAGGTGTGGAGCCAGAGCCAGAAGCCAGAACCAAACCAGCTGACCCTCAACCCGCTGAAGAACCTGGGAGCAACTTGAAGGACAGCAGTGCTCCCACACCAGCAGTCAGCTATGTAAAGGCCAAAGAGAAGACCTTTGAAGACTGGAAGTCAGAGGAACTAGCCAGAGAGATTGTGGGAAGAGATAAATCTCTAGCGGACATACTAGATCCTAACGTGAAAATAAAAACAACAATGGATCTGATGGTTGGCATATTCCCTAAAGATGAACACCTCTTAGAAGAAGCTCAGCAGCGCAGGAAGCTCCTGCCAAAAGTTCCTTCTCCAAAAATTTCAGAAGAGAAGTGAGTATTACTTTCTGTAGGCCAGTGGTTCCTTGTAAGCTGCTATCCAAACTGTGTCAGTTTTCCTAGGGGTCTGAAAGTGAGGATCTTCCTACTGTTGAGGGTTGAGGCTTTTCTAAGACTTTTCCATTAGAATAGCTGTCAAGCTTATTACTGCTAACAATAACAGTAATGATAGAAAAAGAACAGTGTTGTACAATAGGAAAAGTTTCCCAAGACCTGGTTGAAAACTATTTGTGTGGGAACTTAGGTGTAAACTTGTAATTTCATAATCAAAAAGGTAAGTACATTGTAGTATCCCATATTTGCCAGTCTGAAAGGATACTCTCTATAATATGGAGGTCTTGTACTACTTAGAAAAATATAAGTTTACATTTTGTTTCTAGCTGAGGTATCTTAGGTCCATTTCAGTCATTGTAATGGTGAAAGGTCTTCTGCACTACTTCAGTTTTAGCTTTTGGTGGGCATGTGCTGAGTTCATAGAAGTTTTATTCATAACCAGTATTTATTTATCCAATTTACATAGGTAATGGCTTTCTGTTGAACCCCCTTCATGCCTGATGAAATGATGGCCCTAAGAGATTGTCCTTTCTTTTCAGTGATTGGAGTGTCAAGGCAGTTAATGAAAGTTTTTTGACTTTTTACCAGGAAAGAGGAGCAGAGCGCACCATCTGCTATCTCCCTGACAACCAATTCCACTTACTACAGCACATCTGCACCAAAGGCAGAGCTGCTGATTAAAATGAAGGACATGCAGGAGCAGCAGCAACAGCAGCAGAGTGAAGATGATTCTGAAGACGAGCTGGATCATGATCTGTCAGAAAAGAAGGTAAAACACACTTCTAAAAGTGTAATGGGAGGCATCTCATTAACAATGAATTTGCTGGGTAAGCTAAATAAAAGGCCTTCTAGATGTACAGGATCACTTGAAAGATCAGCCTGGGTTTGGAGTTCTTTGGGGGAGACATGGGAGGGTGGTGTGTGTTAGTGTCCAGACGTGAATTTAGGAACTTCATATTAGGTGCTTTTGCAGCTTGATGCATGTTTTGGAAGGTCCCAAGGGGAGAAGTTTTGGGGAGGTTATTTTCAACTACTGCTTTCCTTTTGAGATTCTGGTGTATTTTTCTCACTTTGTACAAAGAAGCAGTAGTGCTTTTGTATCCAACTGTAACTGGTGGTGGTTTTAGTTGCTCTGTATTTTTGAAGTCTAGGTTCAGGATTAGGGTTTATCATGAGAGAAAGTGAACACATACACAGAGTTTTTCTTTTTCTCTTTTTTTTTCCTTTTGTATTCTTGAGCAACAAACCACTTTGCCCTCTTCTTCTCCTGCCTCCCAAATTAACAACAATAGTGAGTGGTGGGAGATAGCTAATCAGCTTGGTGGACTCAATGGAAGTTACTCATCACAAGGGAGGCAGCCTTCTTCACTCTCGTTCATCCACATCCTCTGGTGTTTTCTTTCTGATCTAAGGTCAACATAATCCCCTTGCCTAACATTTCTGTGGTTTGAGAAAGTGTTGTCCTATGTTAAAATCATCGCAATCATCTCATTAGTGATTAGACATAAAATATTCTAATGATAGTTGTTACCAGTACAGATAAGCAGGAGGAAATGGTCTGTTTGATCAGTTAAAGGGATGTAGTTTAACTCTGTTTACCTAAGCCCATAATGCAGTGGTGTGCAAATCTTTCCCATTAAAGCAGCTCTCTGCTTCATAATCAACTGCCAGGGTATATTTGGTGATCCAGTTCCAAAGAAGTGTCATTTAATTAAATATTAGGAATATATTTAGAATGAGAGATTCCATAGGAGATTCCCACCTCTGGTTCAGAGCAGGAGCAGGTGCCACCACACTTGTGGGGACTGTGGTGTTTTCTGTTACCACTCAGGTTTTTTAAATCTCCATCAGCCTTCCCTCCCTCTGTTTGCCCAGCATTTGTTCAATACGGCATGTACCCCTGGGGCCATGGTGTGGTTGCAGGGGGAGAGCTGCCCTTTCCCTCTCGCCAGACAGCCACTGAATTCAACAGCTGCACTACTTAGGCAAATTAAGGATTTCACTGCATTTTGAATAATTTGGTTTTATCTGGTGACACACATGATGGTCACGTTCATCATTTTTGCTAGAAACAGTTTCCTTCTCGTTAATTATGGAGTGTGTTATTTGGAGCTTGTTACAATTAAACCTTTCTTGTTTGCCCAACAAACTAAATACTAAAACTTCTATAAGCAAAAGTGCCATTTATTTGTGTCGATGTCTGTTACCAGGAAAATCACGTTCACACTACATACTTCTCCCTCCACCCTCGAGCTCCAATATACACCACAAATCACAGGAGATAGGAGTTATTTCACAAAGAGCTTCTAGCAGAGCTCCCCCATCTTCTTCTCAGAATATACACACTGTCATAGCCACGCACACATTGCTGCTTACTTCTCTCCCTGCTCCTCCACATGCACTCAGTTCAGTGGGCTTTCATCTTGAATCTTGTCAGAAAACATATAACTCATGGTAAATGGGTCAAGGCATCTTTATAAAACAGCCAGAATATATAATAGCACACTTTATGACTTCAGTTATTTGAGAGGCTGCCTACACCCAGAACCTGTTCCTTGATTCCTAGAAATTGGTTAGTTCTGAGATATCATTAATCTCAGTCCATGGGGAAGTGATTGTACCTTTTGTCATTCTCTGCTCTGCAAACTAGAACTGTGTGGTGCTGCTTTTTTTCTTCTGAAGTAAACATGGGGTTGATAATTTTATTTTTTTTTTTCGGCGGGGGGGAGCGGGAGATAGAATGCATGCTTCTCAGGTGCTGATTTTGATGTAGATTTGCTGCAATTCTAGAATACCAAACAGATGTTGAAGACACTACAATAATGTTTTTTGTTTTGTTGAGTCTTTTTAGCAAAATCCGCGTGTGGCCAAGTAGGAATTGTCCCCTTTGCCTTTACAAAATTTTCAGCAGCTCCTGAAGAGTGTAAAAATAATTGAATACTTTTGCTTTTAGGCCTGAACTTCATGTGAAATACGTGAAATGGGGTGGAAAGCTGAGAGCAGAGTAATTGATGTAAAATGTGCCAAGTAGTGGAGCCACCTGAGCAGCGCTCTGCTGAGCTACTTTCTCTGTTGCTAGTCAGATCAGCAAGAATTACGGGAAAAAAAGATGGAGTTTTATTGTTTGCTTGTTTACTGGTACAGAATTCACAGCTATAAATTATTCATCTGCCAGCTCCAAGACATAGATTGGAGCTCTTCTGGCTTAGTAGATGCTGAACATAACAGAGGTTTTCTGCTGGTTAGCAAAAGCCTGCACTGAGCTCACAGTTGCTGCGTCCAAAGGCTGCTTCATCTGAATAGGAAGCAATCAGTGATCACAATCCAATAGATATGACAGTCTTAGAGAGAGAGGAGTAATTCTGACATTCTCACCTGCAAAAGTGGTCCTTTAGAGGCTACCTTCAGCTACTGGGGACATCTAAATAGGATGCTACTGGGAAAATGGTGTGCTTTTTTTTCTTTTTTAGGAAAGCAAGCTGATCTGGATTGTCAGACCAGATTGGTAAGCACTGAGCACACGTATGGCTTTTTTACATTAGAGAAAACTGCAGCACAGCTGCAAAAGTGGAAAACCTGAGAGAGTAGCATAGAGCCCAACGATGTCCTGTTGTGTTTCGGGTGGCAGAGCAGCAGCATTGTGCATGCGCGTGTCATCTGAGGGAAATGAGAGCGTAGCACTGTGACCTACATAATCTAAATCAAACTACATCTGCATTGAGAGAAGGGGGGAAAAAATCAAATCCTGCAGATTAATCAGTCAGTAAAGCAGGCATCTGTAGAACTGCTTACTACCTTAATCTTTTGGGCACCCAGACTAGAAGATAACCCAAATCCAGATTAACCTGGTCTGAGTATATTAAATCAAAAAGGAGAAAACCAGCCCAGACAATCCATGTGAATTTCTACTTTCAAAAAGGCTGCTGAATTTTCAGGGCGTAGTTGCTTTCTGTTAAGATGGCAGACTTGGGTGTGGGGTTGGGTATTTTTTGTTCCCAGAATTAGCAATGACTGTTCAGTGGCATCTGAGAGCAATAGCTGCTATCAGTATATTTCTCCATAATCATGAAGGCTTATAATCAGATTTGCATTTAGAAAGCAGAGTTCCTAAAGAATGTCATGAGTAATTTTTGTCAAGAAAAATTGAAGGGGTACTGTGAAATAACAACTATTTTAAAGGATGTAATTGTAATTTAGAAATTACACTAACAGGTATATGTTTAGGGTACTCTTTGGAAATTTTTCTTACCTGAAATTAGCTACATGCTAAATAGGCATCTACATTTAAATGAATTAGGCATTTTTAGGATGTGATTCATCTCACGTTAGATGGCTAGCTGAACTGACTTCCACCCCTTGTGCACAAGGGAAAGCCAATGGACACATAAGAAACAGGACCTCTTGCCCAAACACAAGGTCGAGCAGCACCTATGGAACACAGGTCACTGAGGGAGGAGACCTGGGTTCTTGATCTGGCTCTGCTGGTGATGCACCTGACATGCTTTTTCTAAGCCAAGGCATGTACCTCCCCATCCCAGGGATTTATACTAATGAAACACCAAAAACTGCAGATGGGATAGTATATTCACCTGTCATAGGACAGTGACAGTCAAAGATGCTCGTTTGGCAGAGCCACTTTGCACAGGGCTGCTTTGTAACATAGGGAAGTAGATTTTGTTCCCTGTTCTGTGCCACAGGGATGATGATTTCCCTATGGAAATGTTGTAAGGCACTGTTAATGCTAAGATTTTCTGCGAGTGGAAGGACTGCTATTGGAGGGATGCTAATGTTATGCAGAAAGAGAGAAAAAGCTAGACCATGCCCTAGTTTTAGCTGCGTCATATGGAAAATACAGGACTGTTTTCCTGGTACTATTTATCTTCCTAAGTGTAGCTCTTCAGAAAGGTATTATGGGCCTGGTGCTTAGGGAGAAAAGAATGCACTGCACTTTATGCTGTTCCATAGCAGGCTTTGAAGCTGTTCAAAGAAAAAGCAGGAATGTTTGCTAAAGGGGTGAAAATCTTCATCTTTTGCCACAAATGTAAAGTGTTTTAACACAAGTCTCAAGCTGAGCATCATGGACCTACATCCGAACCTTGAACTATACTTAGACATGTATTCGTTTGTAATGCACTCATTGTCAAAACCACACAGGAGTTTCAATGTATTAAAATGCTAGATATCTGACATGACTTTGGGAAGTGGGGAAAAATACAGTAGTGCTAATAAGTTCTCATCCTTTTTATTTTCCACAGCAAGAACTTATTGACAGCATTAGTAGGAAGCTGCAAGTGCTGAGGGAAGCACGGGAGACACTTCTGGAAGACATCCAAGCAAACAATATCCTGGGGGAGGAGGTAGAGGCCATTGTGAAAGAAGTCTGCAAACCAAATGAGTTCGACAAATTCAAGATGTTTATTGGTGACCTTGACAAAGTGGTCAACCTCCTGCTGTCTCTGTCAGGTCGTCTGGCCCGGGTGGAAAATGCCCTTAATAACCTGGATGAAAATACCTCTCCGGAAGAGCGGGTGAGAAAGGCCATTAATAATAATAATATCACTGCATTTAGCAAACCTCGTGTGGGGGTCTTTGCTTGATTTTATTTATCTAAATTGCAGAGCTCTAGATGAGTGATAGCAAATGGATAAATCTCATAACACTATTTTCTTTAAAACTTACTTTCTTAAAACTTTTCTCTTTGCCTTGCTTCTGCTTGGAATACTAGAACTACAATTGGCTTAATGAGGAAAACATGATGGTTTGGCTTGCAACATAGTGGAAAACAGACTTCTTAGCAAAAGTTTAAAGAAAGATGGGAAAATACTGTTAAGAGTGTTAGAATATTTTTGTTTGCTTCCTTTTAACAATTCAACATGGGAAAAAGGAGTGTCACTTTGTGCTGTAATGCAGACATGTTACAGAATTCTTTATACTCAACAAAGATCTTGATAAAAATCTACCAGGTTGTTACAAAGGAAATGTTTTTCATCTACTACAGCTTCCTCCACAATGCCAAGCAAGGAGCAAGAGCAAGAAATGACAGGACAAGCCTTAAAAAAAAAAGAAAGTGGGGAGAGGGCAAGAGGGAGGCCTTGCAAAAACAATTTTTCAGTAGAAGACATAGAAAACATGTTTTACCCAAGCAGAATAGCCCGGTAGCAATGTGGAGGAATCTCAGCAGATAAATTTCAAGAGCTTTCAAGGAGCTCTTACCTGTTAGATCCTACCTCTACTGGCAGCACTTCATTTGGCTCCAAATCCCATCATGCCCTAGCTGGGAAGGAGATATCTATGGAGACAGATATGCACCAAAGGAGAGATGTAGACATGTGTGAAATATGAAGGCTGAAATAGAGAGAGGTGCGGGGTGTCAACTGAGTTTAGCTTCTACAGTTAAATGAACATGAAGTTGTGTTTTTGGCTTGTAGCTGTGGGCTGAAATGCCAGCAGTCCACCTAAGTTTTTGTAACAATTTCTTCCATGGGCTGTGGATTCATATTGTGTTTCTTCAGCATGCTTCACTGTTTCACCAATAAGAAGCAGTTCTGGGACTAGTCTGAAGCTGTGTTTCTGCTGTTTGGCCCTAGCTGCTGCCAAACAACATTGTTTAATGGCTGCCCAGACCCTTCTGTGACTGAGGCAAAGGGAAGGTATTTGACAGCTTATTTGAGAGCAGATCAAAGCTTCTGAAACTTAAAGAAATTTAATCCTTCTTTAGACTCCTTTTTTCTAAATGTTGTTGCAGTTGCCTAATGGGCTCAAATATGGGAATGTGAGCTGGGGAAAGAGCTACCAGATGATATGAGCATATAGGAAACACAGTTGGAGAGCTGTGATAAAAATAGCTTGTTGGCTAGGTGTGGAAAAAGAAGGTGAGTAGGTGATGTAGTGAGGGCAGTCAGAAATTCTGTGTGTTCTGCTGTCAGATTTAGACTGACAGAAATCCAGATGCCTAACATATTCTTATCCCCATTTGTTTTCTCATGCACTGACACCAAAGTCTTGCCAAAGTAACATTAGAAATATATCTGAAAGTGTTGGTCAGCAATGCTTCTCAGATGGATCAAGTCCCCAGGTACTTTGGCTATGAATGTAATGCACGTAGGGTTACATGTGCATTTCTTTTAGTCTGGAATGTGTGGCTTTTTTGGTTGTCCTGTGATATTTTCGAGGTGATGATATTTGGTGTACTACTGATGTACCATATAAACAAAACAGGGGAGATTACTTCCCTCCCTGGGGATCATATTCGTAGTGATCACTGATTTGTTTTTTAATTTCTTTTTTTTTAAGCTGATGTTGTCTAGTAAACATTACTGTGATAGTTTTCCACTTTCTAGGAACCACCAACAGCTCAGTAGACTTTCTAAATAAACAGTCTGTCAGCAGGCAAATAATCACTGCTGAATTAATATTCTGATTCTTAGATGCTCTGTCCTAGGTCTCTTTTGCCACAAGAAGCAGTATCAGGTATTTCAATTTTAGATTCTGAAAGGAGCTTCATTTGACATAGCTACCAGCCCTCCTTTTTCTGCCCAGTGAGACCAGTATCTTCTCATTTATTTTCCTTATCAATCAAAATCAAAGTTATGTTCATAACCCTAAACCAGCGGCCCACAGATGTTATGAGATGCCTAGACCCACAAGACCTGTTATTGCAAGACTAGGAACAAATACCAGGGATGATAGTTTAGGAACTGGGTGCTGGGCAGTTATATATATGGAGGGAGTTCCTCCTCATATGACTGTGGTTCAAAACAGCGAACAATTCTTGAGAAAGACTCAATAGAAAAAGCCAAAGATTGTTCCATCAGAAGAGCTTCAGATGGCCTGTGTTTGGGGCATCAGCACTAACTGAAAAAAACCCTTCTGCATTCTGCTTGGCTTTGGTTGCTTGAAGACAGTCAGTTGAAACCATCTGATGATATAATTTGCACCTTTAGGCCTGGTGGCCCATTTACCTATTGCTCAAACAACCTCCGCGAGAATGGTGTCTTGAGCCTGCTACAGTGTGTTTCACTTTACCATTCAAAACAGGCTTTCTGGTGTCAATCATCTTTGAACAGAGGCAAAAGCAAATTCAAGAGATATCTCACTTGCCTTCTTCCTTTCTGCACCCCAATTCTGTTAGGTATTCCCTAAACCTCCACAAAGGCAGAGGTACTAAGGTGTCATGGAAAGTTCATAGCAAAAATAGTGTTTACTTTCCTTAAACTGTCAAGTTACTCATGTTAATCTTAAATTCATGCCATAGGCTTGGTCAGGAAGAAACCATACAACTTAATCTCAGAAATTGTTACGAAGGACTAAACATTTGATTGGTCTTGTGTCTGTTGACATAATAGTGGATAGCTTGAAGAGCAGAGCTGTTTCATCCCACAGTTAGGCAGGTAACTCTACAACTGAGCTACCATCTGGTTGATAATGTGCTCTCGTGTTCATCAAATTCTGTCTAATTCTGCTGGTGCTGCGCAGTGTGCATACACAGGCTGCAAGGCTGCCCTGGGGAGCCACGCTTCTGTGTTTGGGCTTGGCTGCTAGTTCCCCTGGTAAGTTTAGGAGAACAGTACTTCCATCTCTCTGCTGCAGATAGTTCTGCTTGCAACTTGCAGTGAGATTTTTTTTCCTTTGCATAAGCTCAAAAGAAGATTAAACTGTGTTTTTTCTAATAATGTGTGATTTCTGTGACCTGTCTTCCATAGCTGTCTTCAATCCTGAGTTAATCTAGGCTGTGTGTGTCTTAAGTATGTTGAGAGTACAAGTCTGAAAGCCTTTCACCCTCTGAGCTTTGTGCTGCCTATAGAAAAAGATGCAGCACAGGATACATGAGTGACTCTGACAGACAGGTCTATTAAAGCTGGCTGGTCTGTATCTCTGTCTCATACTTCCATCTTGAAAAGACTCTATTTTGTAGTCTGCACAAACACTTTTCTGTAAATCCTTTAGGCCTATTATATCACGTGTGATTTAACATGGAAGTCCAAATGAGAAATGAAAAAAAAAATGGACACATTTCTTTTAACAGACTGTGATTTGTTTGAAGACATAGGTTCTCAAAGAAAATTAATCTCTGAAGCAAAGCTAAAAGTTGTGGAGTGGTACCTCTTAGAGGCAGTTTTAAATTAAGTTCAGAAGTCTGTCCAGGAATTCTCGATGTCAGAGTAGGGCAGCCATACTCTGTCGCTGGAAAAAGGCAATCACTTCTAGGCAGACATCTGAAATAGGTCAGATTAATAATGTTCCTGTTTCTTTTCATATATTGCTAAAGGAGCATAGCTGAGTGATTCAGGTGCAGCTGTCTACTGTGTAGACAGGTGAAGTTGCATGAGATGTACCTCACCCTTCTGCTCATACATATATGTGAATGGCGTATGGCTCCTGCCCTCTTTTCTTCATTCAACCTCCCTTTTTCCTATTTTGTCTCTTGTGAAGGCATGAAGCAGGAAGTTTGCAGCCCTTTTGGGGAGATTATGATTTTTTTTCCTAACTCTTTCTTCCATCCTGTTGTCTTGCCCCAGCTCTTGCTCCTGTCTTAAGACCACACGACTTCAGGTGTTGTGGAGAAGCTGTGCAGATTGCAGCAGAATTGTGAAATGCTGCAGTGTCAGGAGCTGTGTAAAAACAGATCGCTCTGTTAATGAGTCTGTTTCTGGGTTCTCTAACCACAGCTGTTTCAGCGTGGAAGTTCGGTGCTGTGTATTGAAGATTTAAGACATTGCTGATTGAAGTCCTAATTTGGAG
Organism: Brachypteracias leptosomus; assembly: GCA_013401335.1. Lineage (NCBI taxonomy): Eukaryota > Metazoa > Chordata > Aves > Coraciiformes > Brachypteraciidae > Brachypteracias > Brachypteracias leptosomus. The sequence continues at coordinate 104,986 of VYZX01010896.1, read as the reverse complement.
AACGTGAATGTTTCACAAAAGCGACTGTATTTTACGTAACTATTTTGAACTATTAAATAGTAAAGGAGTCTTTGAAGTTCTCGCTATTGAGGCCAATAGAAATTAATGGTGCATCTTTCATTGATTCACTGCATTTTTTTCCTGTTTGTTAATGCATTTTATTAGAGTAAACTTTAAGGAGCAATCTTATTCCCCCTCTCTATTCAGGAAGGTCTTTGCCTTTGCAGATAAAACAGTCTTAAGACTTAAACACTGAAGCTATTGTCCCAGCCTGGTGAAGCCACTGAATCTTTAACTGTTTTTCTTTTCTCCTAAGCGGACATTGGTAGATAAGCAGAAGCTGCTGACCCAGCAACACGAAGATGCAAAGGAACTGAAGGAAAACCTGGATCGTCGAGAGCGCATCGTCTTTGACATTTTGGCAAACTACTTGAGTGAGGAGAACTTAGCAGATTATGAGCACTTTGTAAAAATGAAGTCGGCCCTCATCATTGAGCAGCGAGAGCTTGAGGACAAGATCAAGCTGGGGGAAGAGCAACTGAAGTGTCTGACCGATAGCCTCCAACCTGAACGGCTCAAATGAGAGGACTGAGTTTGACCAAGGATGTGAAAAATGGGAAAGAAGGGATGGGGGAGTTTCCAAGTATACAAATGAGTATCTTGGCTTGTCTGAGTGTCTGGTAGAGAAACAAGTGCACAGAGACAAATAGCTCTCTCTCACAACAGCAATAATGCTCTCTTTCAGTTTTTTGGGATGATGTATTTAATTTTTTAGAACACATTTTTATTGCTGGACTCTACAGCTGTTTCTCATTGCTTAACTTACAGGAAACTCCACAGAAAAGGACAGACTCTTAACCTTTCTGTTCAGTAAGCTGAAAGTCTGTGGCAGTTGTGCATGCAAACAACAATGGTTTTTAGATTAGGTTGTATACTTTATGTTCAGATGCTGTACAGACTGCTGGGAAACCCAACAGCCATTTATGAATGCACACAAATTTAGAAGCTCTAAATTTAGTGGCTTTTTTTTTTTTTTTAAAGACACATGAAATAGGGGAAGCGTGCATCTTATAGCTAATATATTCAGATTGCTGAAATGTAGTGTCACTCTGATCCTGTGGCATCGGACACTTTTTTTTTAATATTGTATATAGGATGGCACTTTCCCTTTGCAGAAAATAACTTTAAAATCAGTCTCAGTTAAACACTTCTTAAACCAGCTTGCAAATCACTGAATGGCTACCATGCTGAAGATTTTTTTTAAATTAGTTTGCAAGACATATTTGTACACCCTCTTACTGCAATGCAAGTGATTTTCTTTACCAAGTTGAACTTGATTTAAGAAACAGGCTGGAATTACTGTGCTGGTTTTGTTCAAAACATTTCTCATCTAAATTATTTCGAAGGCTCATCTGCTCTTTTTTGTGCTTTTTATGCATGTTTTTATCCTTCCCCCAAACCCACTACACTTTATGAAAATAAATGTAGGCTAAGGACACTGCTTCTCTTTTTCTTCTGATTGCTCAACGTTGTTGATGGTTTTATACAGACAGTTAAGCTATACTGAAGTTGACCTACATAATGCTGTTTGTTCTTCGCGTTTTCTCAGACTACCAAATGCAATATAAACACTTCTGCCGTGTAAATACTGTGCATTACTCAGCAGCTCTTGCTTTGTAACTGTGAACGTAAGTGGAGTTTGTTGGTTTGTTTTTTCTGTTGCACCATGATAAATGAGAGGAGGCCAGTTCACAGTATCAGAGTACTGGTTGTGTCCTCATAATACTGCCATTGACTTAGATGATTTTCAGTAGCTCTAAAAAGAGGTGCTAACTCACATTTTAGTGCAGTAATAGGTTAAGCTGACTTCCTCAGATACCTACAGAGAGGCTCTGTAGCATCTAAATGTCAAGTTCTGTGTTTAAGATGAAGTTTTGCAGGCAAACGAATGTCTTGGATGACTTTGTGTATTTGCTGTTTACATTGTAGTAAGGAAAACATTTATCTCTCTGTAGACAAACAAGTTGCCACCCAAGAAGCCATTTCCAAGGCTGATGTGAATGTAGCTAAGCAGGGTGAACAAACAAGTAGTTGGGTGTTGGAAAGAGAGAGAAAAGAATTCCTCCCACTATTCCTGCCATGGCAGCATTCACAAAAGGTTTCCTGTCCTTCTTACCTGCATCCTCTCTTTTGCTGGGAGAGAACCAGAGAGGTGCCAACCAGAGAATTCCTTGTGAGGTGGGAAACTGGGGAGAAAGAATCTTCTGGAACTGTTTCCTTTACAGACAGGTGCAAACATGAAAAGGACTGTTGCCCCCCATATAGTGCACTATTTTGTATACCTGGACCAAATCTTTAATGAAATTATGTTGATGTGTATCAGTTGAGGTCAAATGGAGCTACCATTGTACAAGACCTACAGCTGACCTTAGTTTCTTCCTCCTAGTTCAGAAATGTAGTCTTCTGGCATCTCACAGTTATGCTGCTATGTTCCTAGGACAGATGGTCCCTTTGTCCTTAAATGTGTCCCTTAACCATAACAAACCCAAAACTAAACAATTCCCAAATAAATTATGCTTGTCTTCTAGCTTGGAGAAAAGTGTGCATTGTTTTATCTGTGGCATTTTAAAAATTTTACATATTGTGGTTACTCTGAAATGTGTATGTGAAATGTGAATAATATAATTACAGTGTGTTTGTATACAGTACTTTGATTTAAGTCTTTCTGATAAAAGGTAGCAATATTGTGAATGCTATATATATATTACCCTTTTCACAGAACAGTTACGTAGACACCATTCTCTCCTTTCCTTTTTTAAAACTGTTGAAAATCTCTCACCCCAGGAATCCGAAGATGGTTGCCTCCCAGTGTTCTATGTAAATCTGTAAATAGCTATACTGTTGCTTTTTGAAAAAATCTGGTGCTAATGTTTTTTGCCTTTGACATCCTGGGGATGACTGTTTCTTCACCTGTGTCGTTCTTAATTCTAGGTCTCTTTGTATAGTGAAAGGTGTCCACTATGTTTCTCCAACTGTTTGGATCCTGCAGCCCAGAGTGAAAATGTACAGTTTTCCTGCCTGACACTTAACACTTACCTACTGATAAATGGTATTGCTTGACTTCGAGAAAATAAACTGTATATTTCAACGTAGAGGTAGTTTTTGTGTGCAGTTTTAACTGTCAAAACTTACTGTTTTGCTGTGCAGTGTTGGCCATCTTGTGGTGCCCATCAACAGTGCCTGTAGCTTTTGAAGGCCAGGCCAGTTATCTTGTGGTCTGAAGTATGTTGCTGCCTTTACAGAATTTATTAAAAATGTTGAGTAACTGATCATTCTCAGGTTTCCAGTGTAAGGTACCAGAAATGCGTTCATATTTATTCAGTATTTTATATGTTGAGTATGAGAGGACAGAAAGGAAGATATGTTAGGAGGTGGATAAAATAAATCAGTCTCTCATGACTTATGGAGTATATAGCAGGGAAGGAGTTCAGATTTTTCTACTTGGTCAATTAGACTGTTTTGGCTTCAATCCATGCTTAGAATGGTACCTCATAAAGTTACTGGTTCTTGACTTTTTTTGCAAGAACTGTGAATTCTTCACCTCTAACGGACTTCCACAGAAATTGTTTAATCTCAATTTAATGGGAGTTCTTAGATTAACTGCAGAATCTTCTGTCTTACTGGGAAACACTGTCAAGTGTACACTAATTTGTAGTAGAAGTGACTGCAGATAATGTTTTATAGCTTGATAAATCATCCTGGAAATTAATTGACTGTTAAGCTCTTTATCATAGAAACTATCTGGGAAAAGGAAGTTAAGGAAGAATAAATACTTGGATATTTGTAGGATTTTTCTGAACTTCTGATGATGCTTTCGATTAGATGCAAGGAAGTTTTTCACTTAGGGTGGGGAATCACTGGAACAGGTTGCTCAGGGAGGTTGTGGATGCCCCAACACTGGATGTGTTCAGGGCTGGGTTAGATGGGGTTTTGAGCAACCTGGTCAGTGGAAGGTGTCCCTGCCCATGGCAGGGGGAATTTGAACTAGATGAACTTTAAGGTCCTTTCCAACACAAACCATTCTGTAGTTACCTATTGCCTGCTGGTGCTTTTGAAAACCTTGCTTGGTGCTGGCGGCTGCCACAAGTGGGATACTAAGAATATACCTGGGCCGCTAATGTGGTCGTCTCCGGCATCTCTGTTGGGATGAAGCAGGATGAGCAATTCTGTGCTCACTAGGTGTGAGTTGTTAACCTAAAATACAATCGCATCACTAGAGAACAACCAGATTCCCACCACATACCCACTTTTATTGAAATAGTTTGATTTGTAGTCCATGATTGCCTGTCTTAACACAGGAGAGATTTTTAATTAAAGCGAATAATTTGTGACAGTGGAGCTGAAGGTGTACAAGGTGTTGAAGGATACAGAAGAATAATCATACCTTTTTTCAGTAACAAATCTCCAGCAAAATGGTATCTAAACGAAGCCCATGTGCTACAAGTCACGAGTGAGAATACTCAAGAATTCTAGATCCATGTTCATACATTTTTATGGAGCTGGTGAAAGGAAGGCTTTTCATAAGGACATACTTAGTTGCAACTATGTTAACTAGACTTTATTCATGCCAAACTTCCACAAGAGGGGCCAATATTAGCTCTGAAAAGAGCCGTGGTCTGACATGCATTACCAGGAGATGTTAGTTTGCTGCTGTTCCTTGCGATGGCATCATTTGCTGGCCTCCTGATGGACAACATGTTCTGTAAACCAGGTAGTGGGTGTATAGTTACAAGAGTGTTACCAAAACATGACTTTGGTAGAGCTGTGAAGCCCAAAAGCCTGAAAGGAATTCACAAAATCCTTCTGAAGAAGGTTGTTTCAAGCATTGAGTTTCAACATCTGTTTCACTTCCCACTTGTCTGCTCTTCATGAAGTGTTTGTTATTGATAAATTAGGTTTGTGTATTTCCTAACAGCCTCGGACAAATATAAACACAATGAGCAATTGCAGACTAACCAGTAAGCAATGGAAGATAAGATAATTTATCTCGGTATCTCAATATAAAGGCATGAGTGTGTGAGTGCTATTTGTAGCTGCTCCCAGGAGTTACAGCTTCAGGAGCTTTCACACCCAGGTATGGTTCCTCCAAAGATAAAAAGGGAAATCAAGCTGAGATGATCATAAGTGGCCAGTACTGACCTGAAAGGGGTGGAGCAGTCAAGTTCTTTTTATCAATAATGGGATGATACAAATCTCAAGGAAGTGAAAACTAAGAAAACCTGGAAGGATCAGTGCCCTGAAGGAAGAAAAACTAAACCAGCGGTGAAGTGCATCAGAGCTGTGAATTTCCTGCTTTTCTCTTCCTCCATACATGATACTGCACAACCATACTGTCTCCACATGCTAGGGCAAGCTTTTTTAAGTACTGTAGTGTAAAAAAAAAACCTTAAAGCATCTTTGAAATTTAAACTTACGGGGAACAACTTGGAATTTCAGAATCTCAGGTCTTGCCATGTGAAGAGGAGACCATCATGTTGTTAAACACAGTGGCAGAGCTCTCTGGCACTAATGATCACTCAACGTGAGGGAAGAAGTGATCCCTGCTCTCTAAACCCTAAATTCTCTAAACAGCCCACCTAGCTGGGCATGCGGGGATGCTTAAGTCACCTGGGATGGGAAATGAGGGTGTTGTATCTTGTACGACACATGGCACATTTACTGAGTGACTGACCTGGCTTGTTCTCTGGAGTTTTGCTTCCATAATTGCCACCTCCTAAGAGCTGGCTTTCCTACCAGGCTTCGGGTTGACGGTAGAGCAATATCCAGTTCCTGCTTAAGCTGGATCATCATGTGCTGGCAGGAAAGCATGATTTAGAAAGCCAGAAGCTAAGTATCCTAAATATTCAGCCCCAGCATCTGGATATCAGTAGGGAGCAGAGGATCTTGGGTTTCTGTTCCTAGGACTACTTACATAATTCATGGTAGGCAATCAGTGAATTAGAAAATGGAAATCGTCCAGGGAGAAAGGTGGCCAGAATCTGCCCCGGTGCCCTACCTGCCCTCCAAGATGCAGAAGATAACATCAGGCTCTGAATCCAAGCTTAAAATGCTGACTAATTGCAGCCATAAGTGCTAAAGGCTGTTGAAGATACAGCTACAGATGCTGTGTTTTTTCCAGTTTGAGGTGCCTGGATGCAGACACATATTAATATCAGTATTGAAGTCCAACTCCTCCTCTTGTGTAAGCCACTGGAACAGGTTGTCCAGAGAGGTGGTGAAGGCCCCATCCCTGGAGACCTTCAAGGCCAGGCTTGATGGGGCTCTGAGCAACCTGATCTAGAGATGTCCCTGCTGACTGTGGGGGGCTTGGCCTAGATGGCCTTGGAAGTTCCCTTCCAATCCAATGCATTCTATGATTCAGTGTATACAGACTGCTAGATCTGGATTAGCATTTAGGTACATAGTTGGTGGCCTAAATCAGGAGCCTAATTGGCCTTTCTTCCCTCTATAGGCAAGCTGAGATAAGGTTGCTGAAAGAGCTTGGTTCAACCCAGATATTTCTCCCTTCTCTACTTCCTTCTCTTCTCTAGGAATATAAAGCCAATCTAGACACTGAAATCAAAAGTGGGATTAATCTGTACTGTAGGTTCCTAATTCAGCACCAAGTTCTAAAAAATTCTGAAAGCCCAGGGGTTGTGGTGCACACATTCACAAACAGACCTGCAATTAAATGCTGCATATACTGAGTCCTTTTGGTTTGAATACAGAAGATGTTTCTGGCATTTGAGATCTAGAGATTCTTACAAAACTCTGTTCAGTTACTCCATTCTCCACATCCTCTGTGTGTTTGCATATATTTACAGTTCCAGAAGTAAAGAAAATTTATTTCGTCCTATTTTCATTGCAATGAGGAAAAAAAAAAAAGAACTAGGTGAGTAAATTCAGTTTTCAGTTGTCACATAGGTTTTGCAAAGGTGGAGTTATTTAGACCAATGTGTTTATGTGATGGGCAGTTCCACCACACAAATAAGAGAGATGATTACCATAGAGGCACAGTGGTAAGGGTCACTGCTTGCCACATAATGTGCAAACAATGCAGAGGAAAGTTGTACAGAGCAAGATTGGAAATCTGGGTGTGTTCAAACAAATTGCCATTTCAGATGGTGACATGCAAAGCAATTAATCAAGAGGAAAGTGATGGAGATCACATGGATAGGGTGATGGCATATAAACCAGAAAACAAGGACTCTCAAAAACTGTGGGGTCCCAGTGAATGAACAGCTCATATGAACTCTCTGCTCTAGAAAAAGGCTGAAACAGAGCCTTGGAAGAGAAGGGGAACATAGGAAAAGTAGTACCTTGCTATGCAATATTACTGAAAACTTTCTAAACTTTCTAAAATATTGTGTCAAATTCTACTATCCATATCAAATGCAAAGGTGTGGAAAAACTGGAGAAGATGAGGAAAGACCCATCTAAATTTAGAGCAGGGAGACTTTCAAAACTGAGATTTAAAGATTGCTGTGTACATGCTAATCAGCATCACATACCAAATGAGATTTATTTATAGAGAGAGTCCAATGAACAACCAGCAAGCACAAGTCAGACACATGAAAATAAAAATCGGGTGCAAATGTTCAAGGGTGTCGGGAGTACAATGCTGCTGTCGTGAACAGCAGGAAAAGTGTGCAGTGTGAAGGTTGGATGTTAAGTCTCTGGCAGTCAGGAAACTCAGAATGAAAATTTTATGGCCACTTAAATCCACCGTTCGTGTTTGAGGTTCTTGCATTACGTGGTCACATACCAAGGTGTGACTACTTTGGTAAATATTTAGCTTGCCAACTGTTTTATAACTGGGGTCTTAAAAGAGCAGAAGTAATTATAACACATGGCTTTTGTAGACTGGCAGGTCAGGAAAACAGGTGGGAGTGTGCAAGCCCTTAGCCTGAGTGCTCCAGGCAGCACATCTCAGACAATCTTTCTTTTTCCATTACAGACCCTCTCCACACATGCACCTACAGAAATTGCCACAAACTCTTCTCCTTATACTAGTTGTATTAATTACCATTTGCTTTTGGTTTACCTCATGTTTTCTGAGATAATGCATTGTATACAGGCAAGTCTCCTACCAGTGCTCCCATACTGATGAGCTTAGCTGTCCATAAACACATTGCCCTGGGCCAATATAAAGCCGACCTCTCTTCACCAGCTCCTTCTAGGTGATTGCCCTTTCTTCTTGGAGGATCGATGGCCTTTCATCTCCTTCGCGTTGTAATTTGTAAGCTGGCTACAAACTGCTTTGAAGGAAAGCGGGGGCAGTTTGACACCTCTTTCCCCCAGCACCCATGTAAATGACAGACCAGCACAAGGATAAAAAGGAGAGCTGTCTTACCTTTGAGGCAGAGTTGCTGCAATAAAATGCTTTTGAAAAGCAGCCGCCCTTCACATAATTAAGGAATTTGCCTTGTCTGGAGGACTTTACATAACTTCATCCTTCTGCTCTTCACCAGCACCCTGCTTGTGGTGATGAGGCAGTCCATAAGAAATCTGTTTGGTTTTCTGCAGGATCTTAATTAATTCTGTCTCACCAGAATGTTTCTATTTCATACTGCATTAATCTTAATAGTGTTTTGGTCAGTTGAAGGATCACAGTCATTGTACAGCTATGACAATGACCAGGAGGTGAGTAAAAACACAGAAACCCTTCTAGGGTGTAAAGATCCTGAAGTTCTTCTTGTTAGCTGAGGTCATGGTCACGATCAGCTAATGAGCAACCAGTGATTCACATGTTTCTCCTAAAGTAGTACTTTAATAGTTCCCCATAATTTGTGCAGAGAGTTGCTTTGTAAAGCTTTGAAACCCCCATGATACGATATTGGCTAAAGGTTTCTATTGATCTCTTGCTTTTGTTCCCTTTAATGGAAATTTATAGGAATTTGATTTTCTTGTGACTTTTAATGGCTGATAAGAACAAGCTGCTACGGCAGCCCTAATGAAGTGAAAAAAGCTTGATGGTGTAAGACTGCGGCAGGCGGGCGCTCTCTCGGTGCAGAAATGCTGCCAAGGCAGAGCAAAACCTGAGCGTGACATGTTGATAACATCCTCCCATCAGGTGGTCTTTTAGACTCACCCTAAAATGTCAACAAGTCTGAGGGAAATGTCTTTGTTAAGCTTTGAATGACCTACTTTTGAATATCTGGGAATAACCAGAAGATGACCCAAACCACAGGAGTGCATCTAATTTTAGCAGCCCTTCATTTTGTGCATGCGAGCTTTTGTGTTCTGCATCTCCAGGAAAAAATATTGATTTCTTGCTGAGCCAAAGGCAAATCTTGTTGGTTTTAAATCAGCCCCTTGTTGAGTCATGATCACAGTGAAATCATCCTTGAAATTATTGAGTCTGTAACTGTCATCTCAGATTTGCTTCAAAAACTAATACTGAGCCCGTTCCAAAGGATCTACGGTGTCTGGTCTCTGAAGAAAACGTCTGAACATCCCAAGCTGGAGATAATCTCAGCAGCTGTATTTTCTATCTTTCCATTTCCCCCTTGTTTTCAATTGACTGATAGTAAAAGGGTCAACTCCTTCACAGGAAGTTTCTGTGAGTCTTCTAGTTCAGTTATAAGGACAACCCAGGAAAAGTTAAGGGGAAAAAAAGAGTTATTAGTGTGTCAGTAGGGAGTCAGAGGACACTACTGGTGGTGTTGATGGTGACTGAAAGATCTCTGACATAGTGTGGATAGATGAAGCACTAAACAAGTGTCTGACCATTGGTAAGGATATTAGTGCTGTGCTAGATAAGTTGGAAAGAAGCGAGTCTAGATAGGCATGAAGTGCAGGCTTCCCAGCTTCCAATACCTAAATTGGACATTGAACACCATCTCTCTTGCTAGGAGGGACAACATATAATGTCCCTTATATAATGTCAGAGTCTTAGACTAAAACAGGTGTTTAAATCTCACCCACACTCTATAGAAAAAACATCAATGGGACTAACACAAAGGATGGCAGGGACCGAGCATTTTGAACACTTATCTGGGACTTCACAAATTAGAAGAGAAATCAAAGCCAGCAAAATGCAAGGACATAATGACAGTAGCACAACAAAACTATTACCAAGTTCTCTGGAGAACCTCCCAGCTGATGGGATCAACCATAAAAGCAAGCAGCACCCGCTGGCAGCTGTGAAAGGGGTGAACACAGTTTTGGATTGTGTTGAGTATCTGATAATGTGCAGTGTTTCCCCGGCGAGTCTGTTGAGCTTGGCAGTGGGTGCTTCTCTGTCAAGGCAAGCCCTGGGCAGTCTGACTGCTTCGTGTTCCCAGACTTAGCCAGGCTTGGCAGAACAAAGAGAGTGATGACTGCTCTAAAAGCAAAAGTCAAGTTGTTTAACAACCAAGCCCTTTGCCATGCTGTGGACAAGAGCACCCCTGCCCCAGATCCATGCTTAGGAAGGATCCTGCTGTGGCCCTTCCATCCCACCAGCCACCTCCACCTGCAGAGCAATATGGAGCCTACCCACTTGGAGCATTCCCAACTCCCTTGCCTGGAAGCTTTCTTCCCTCTTCCTAAGGCATGCAGGATGAAGTGCAAGGGGTTTTAACCCTTTCAAAAGCTCATCTTACTTTTGAGCATTTGCTATTGCAACAGTTGTAGGGTTTATCTATGCAGGTGTCCAGTGGGCTGTTTATTGGATTAGCATCACCAGTGAGACAATTGCAATGAGGTTATTGTGCGCTCTCTGAAAACGCATCCTCACCTTTGAAGTGTCCTGCTCTTCATACTGTTGACAATGTATTTGTGATCCCTGTTTGAAGATGCACATGCAACATGGGCAGAGAATCTACTGCTGCTGAGCTGTGAACCACTTTGTGATGTGAGTTGTGTTGAGTTTGGTAGAGTTGTTTGTCTCATCTCTGAATTTCCCAGGTTTCAAAGGACAGCTTAGCTTGGACATAAAGGTATACAGTTAGGAAAGGTGTCTATGTAAATATTTTTCTCAGACTCAAGCTGTGGTTTTAGAGGTCCACACTTCAGTTCAGTGTTGGATTTGGAGAGGTCTTGGCCTGATGATCTGCTGAGGACAAGCAGTGGCAAAGAGTGAGGACGCAATACCTCTAATCCCCAGTTCACTGATCACAGACTGGCAAGCTGCGTGCAGGGAGGCTGCTGCATTTCCTGGGAGAAGTAACCTTTGCCTTGAAACAAAACCCAAGAAACTACTTGTACCTGAGCCTCGGAGCCCCTCCTGGGGCTCTGGCTGCTGCCTATTTGGTACCACTCATTGGGCAATGTATCTTGCACAGCATCTTGATTTCAGGCTAGTTTTTCAATGTGGAAAATGAAAGGAAAAATAACTTGAAATAAATATTTCCTGTTCTGTGGTATTTAACAATGAAATTGTAAACCACAGAAGGGACCAGGCTTGATCTAAAGGTCTTTGAAGTCAGCAGAACTACTCCCACTGATTTCAATGTGCTTTGGGTCAAGGCCACAGGAGGAAGAAAGCAAATGTTTTCTGCCTGAAAAAGTATTACCCATTGGCGTTCAAAGAACAATAAAGTCTGATGTGTAAAATGTGTTGCTTTAAATAAGGCAGTCAGAAACTTCCTTAATTTCCATCTGCTTCTTAATAGTTTGTCACTAATATACCAAAAAGAAACACATTTATAGAAGTCATAATCATATAATGAGAATAAAAAAACACTTAATACCATCCTTTGCTTCCTATCTTGCCTCCATTTCATTTTGTGTGTATTGTATTTCTCACTAACATGATGGTGTTTATGCTGCTGGTTCTGTTATTTACAGGCTAAGCGCTGTAGATTTCTAGTTGAATTAAGCTTCATTGCACTGATGGTGATTGACATATTATTTTTCTTTAAAATTTAATCTTTAAAGCATCACAATGTGTTGGGTTTGGGGTTTTTTTTTGACTGAGAAGAAATAGGTCAGAGATACAGAATCTGAGGTACAAAGAAGTGTTGTTTGGGAAAAGTGTAGGGGGTACCACTTCTATTGCACTGTTAGTCGAATAGGCTGCGTGCAGCAGCTTCATCTGTAAAGTCAGCAATAGCCTGCAAAGGTTGTCTCACACAGTTATTAAATCCAAGAAATGGAATCTATCTGCCAGCTGCCTACTGCCCAAGGATGCTGTCCTTCTGAATCAGCAGACCCATCACCACATCAAAAGGCCGTGCTCAAGTCTGACATACGACAACAAGCCCATTGGGGTCTATATATGTGAGAGCTTTCTAGCAAAGCCTGAGCAGCTGAATTTGCCTGTGCAACAACATCTAACTGTGACTAGCCAGGGAGGAGTTCCTGGCTTGGTGAGCTGCAGAAAAGGAGAACATAAGAAGACATGATTTTCACCTAAACATAAGGAAAAACTTTACTGTGTGGGCGAGGGAGCACTGGAAAAGGTTGCCCAGAGAGGTTGTGGAGCCTCCTTCTTTGAGACTTTCAAACCCCCCCTGGACATGTTTCTGTGTAACCTGCCCTAGGTTTGGCAGAGTGGTTGTACTAGATATCTCCAGAGGTCCCTTCCAACCCCTGCCATAGCCAGGTTGAGTTACCTGCACATGAAACCAGTGAATAAGCATCAGCTGGAAGATACAGCAAGAGAGTAGGGGAACTGGATTAAGGGTGATGCAGAAAACTTAAGTGTATGGATTAATGCCATTTTGCAGCTTTCTTTAGTGGTAGCAATGACCAGCCATGGCGCCTGTTACAGGTGAGAAGAGATTTTCAATGAGGGCTTCCCATTTCAGGAATAAATGTCCTCGTCTTTCTACACCAGCCCTGGAAACGTCCTCCCACTGTAGGAGCCAGTGCATCGTTTGGAAATTAACATAGTCAATTCTAGGTTTCTAGGAGGGAAAAGCAGAATAGAGTTAAGAACTCTCTTACCATTTGTAAGAATCATTGTTTACATTCACAGGAAAACCACAAAGCAAGGCAAACAACATAATTTTAATATAAGTGTTGGAGTTTTGTTGTTTAAAAAAAAAAATAAAAATCTGAGGTAGCAAACATGGTACTATTTGTACTACAGCGTGGGTAATGCCAACCACAGTCCAACAAGAGACCAGTTCAGCTTGAGTTTAGTCCTTGGAAAACCTCCTTCTCCCCTATATTTCTTCCCACTGCAGAGCTTCACTAGTTTGGGTTGCATAAATACAGGAGAAAAACCCTAACAAAGAAGAAAGGGTTATGAAATCACTTCATTCTCTTTCAGATGAGGATTCTATGTCCTTCAAGCTCTCGTGCTGGGATGTCGTGGTGGTCCCAGGCTAGAAAATCATGTAATCACAAAGGCAGATTTTCTGAGTGCCTTACAGAAAACTGAATTTTCCATGGGAGTTATCTATATACTCCAGTAAGTGTTTTAGAGCAAATAGAAAAAATGGCATGTGGTAAAGCTTTCATATTTTTATAATACGTTAATGATTAACTGACTTCCTACATCTTTGTTGACTTAGTGGGAGAGTGACAAGGAACTGTGAGGTACCTACTTGGTAGTGTAACAAGTTGGACAATTTGCACGGGCATTTTTTTCCACCTCCCTTCTGGAACTTGCTTCATCCAGCTGACACTGCTTCAAAGCCTTAGGCAGCTCTCAGACTCACAGAAGTAAGTCTCCTTTTTCTTAATATGACTTATTTTATGAAGTGCTGATAGAGAACAGATGGAGAGAGAGATTTAAATATTTGTTTCCTATAAAGAATGTTTTCCCAAGTGGGAACTGAAGAATTAAGTTTTCAAGCATTAAATCATAGGGATATTGCTAAGAAGGTCTTTTCCAACCTAAGTGATTCTGTGAAGATACCTTCTTAGTTACTATGCTGTTGGATCTTTTAAACTACCTTTCTGCTGCAAAACTTAGATTGAACAAAGGATTTGGTTAGTAAACCATGTCCAGTATAGACCAATAAAGCTGTATCTATGCTATAAAACTTCACAAAAGCAGGATTTGAATGTTAATTTCAAAACGCACGCAGTGCCTGGCAACATCTAAAGCAAAAATATTTGCTTGAAACACAAACTAAATGGAAATAAATTAATTCTTGCTTACACAGACTGAGAAAAATAACTGTGCATACTTCATATAGGAAGAGTTTATCATGAACTTTCTCTTCAAGGTGGTCACAAGGTGCAGTAGAATTCCTAAAGCAAAATTATCTTTCAACAGGCAGGCAGGCTGCAAACAGGGAGACTCACATTTTGCTCTTCTGTTGTTGCACTGTTTTAGTGTGTTTTGTTTTACTTTAGCTGTACTATCACTTACGAAGAAACAAGTATTGTCTCCCATCCTTTTGGGAAGCTCTTCTTTCGACCACTCACCCAACGTCTACAAAGAAAATCGTGCAGCACATCCAGGGTGATGCTCTGAGTGCTTCAGGTGTTCTTCATTTCTCCAGCAGGCACCAAGCAGCATTAGCTCCCATTCTTCTGGCTGGAAGGTGACTCCTCCTGAGTGATACCTTCCCTTACCCCAAACCTGTATTCAGTACATTCTTCTTCCCAGTTGTTTGTGAGCTCTCTGGGACCTAGATGTGGTTGCCTTAGACATGTTCCTGACCCCTTAGTGCTCTTTTCTCTACGCCAGACACCCAGAGTGTCTGAAGCTTTTGGGCTTCCTTCTGCTTTCTGAAGCTTCCTAATAGGATCTCATCTCAACACAGCCAGTGCATCAGCCTTGGTTTTTCATGGGCTGCCATTCTGGCATATCCCTAAATTGTTCTACTAACACTTTAAATGGAGCTCCCTTCAAGGCATCAGAGAAACAACCTGTAGAAACTATGATTATATGGGGTCATCTGGGTCCTGGGTCAAGCCTTCTTACACCTCACTGCCTACAAGCTTGCAACACTTCCTTATTTAACAAAAGCTTTAGGTGGGCTCAACCACAGAAAAGTAAATTAGGGCCTGAAAAAACAGTGAGGAATAATAGAAATTATCTGTTTCTTTTCATCCTACCATCACAGCAAATCAAACAAAATCTTTTTCTGAAATGGGCAAAGAACTTCTACAAAGCTGAATTTAAATGCATTTTTATTGGGTGGAATGGAAGTGAAAGATTGCTTTGGTTTACTTGTTTTGAAACACAATGAGAAAGTGGAAGCAACAGAGTTCATAACACTGGATATTGACATTTGAGAGGAAGGGGGTATATAGTGTGTGTTAAATCTGGAGATACTGCATAATGACTTTTAGGACTCTATGCCCTACTAGGTTGTCTCTTCTAAGTGAAAATGTGTATGTTAGTGATGGCTGAAACCTAAACATGAAGCCCATCAGGGTTCAAGACTTCATTAATGTCAGGGAGACTGTAATCAAGGAAGGGATCATAAATGCAGCTAATTTTGTATCTAAGAAAACAGGAGCAAAAGAATTGCCACACTGAGTGTTTGTTTGTTTAAATGTCTTTTGAAGAAGCTAGGAATAGACTTAGCAGCCACTGCTGTCAACTTTTGTGGTAGGGACCACAGCAAGAAGATAACCTTAGAGATAAAGTCACACTTCAGCCAGAGCTCTGCTGAAACAATGATGACAGAAGGATTAAAAATATTTCTGAAGTTCTCTTCTAGATGCATCCAAACTCAAGGGTCTAGAGCATTAGTACGGTCTTTGAGTATCATGTCAAGGATCATGCAATTTCTGTAAGACTTCCACAAGTTCACATGACAAGCCACAGCTCCATCTCACACTTCCCTGCGGCCTCTTTCTGTGCATAAGATCTTAAGCTCTAGATATTGATGACTGGCCCATCCAGCTCTGCCTGGTGTTTCATGTCCCAGAGTGAAATACTGCAAAAGGGATGCTGCTGCTGGGGAATGTATTATCTATCACCCACCAATGGACCTCTGCTAAATGGCAAGCTCCCTCCATGCCACTGAAAGCTAGGGCCATCTGGCCCTCAACCCATCACATGAAATGATGCATTTAAGGACAAGTCTTGTGGGTGATTGCATGGTTGGGGGCACTTTCTTATGCCACCCTACAAGTTGGACATCAGCCCCTGCCACAGTCCCTCACCCCATGAGGGAGCCTGAGACCCAGTAACCTAAAAGGCCCCATTATCTTTAAATGCAGTAATTAAGAAAGTATGCTAGCTTTTTTTTCTGCATATACCTGCACGGTTTTTTTAATCTTTGTTTCAGGAGCTTAAGGCAGATTGAGTTTTAGAAAGCAGATCTGAAACCCAGATGATGCATATAGGCTGATGAATGTAATTAAAATAGCTTTTCAGAGGACCCAGTACCAATTCCAGAAGTGAAAAATGCATTTGGTGCCAGTTAGGTTTCTCTACTCCGAGACCTGGTATCACACCCCAGCCTCTTGTCACTAGCAATTACTGGAAGTAAAAGAAGTGTTGACAAGATTTCAAGTATAGCTCCATTTCTGTTAGCTCCCGCTGCTGAGAACATCAGGAGGTGAGGCTGTGGCCACAAAAAAATGACCTTTACCTCTCCAACCACAGCATTTCATTTTAGTCTTTTTAAAGGTAAGCCTGATGCATACACTACCCAAAAACCCCAATATGAAACCACTTGGCAGTTGAGAGAGCAGCTTGCTTCCATTTTTTTTCTCCTAGAAGCAAGCTTGAGATGCAGGAAAGTCAACACAGCTCCTGAGCATCTTCATCTGTTTCTTGTAACTAAGAGGGAGAAAGTTGTGTCTCATTCTGTCCCTCAAGTATACAGGCAATGGCTCAACACACTTTTCATAAACAGCTACTCACTGTGAAATGCTTGATTGAAATGAAAATAAGCAATAAAGACAAAAGGATCCTTGAAGTTTCTATATTTGGAAGAATTCACCAGCACATCTCTTTTACCATTAGCTTCTGTCTTCTCTGTGTGTACTTCCATTGAATGTCAACAAGTTTACATTTTCCTTTTACTCAGTTAGGATATTTAGTTAGAGCTTTGAGGGAAAGCTCTTCCAAATGAAGGAAACAAAAGATGTATTAAGAATGAAAATGATAGCAAGGAACTATCAGGTAGGAAGCCTGTAGAAGCAACTCTCCTTTTTTAGCTACTGCTTCTAAACTTTCAAAAGCTGTCCACAGAAGCCTCTGGAATGCTTGTTGGATTGGACTGAATTGATTTTAAATGTAAATGTTGATGTAATCATGGGACACCAGGAGATGGAACCATAGCCATCCCTTAACACACTTCTCTTGCATCTTTAAGTGAAAAGGGAATTCAGTCGTACTTTTGGACGAGAAGCTCAACATGAGCTGTCAGTGTACACTTGCATCCCAGAAAGCCAATCGTATCCTGGGCTGCATCAAGAGAAGCGTGGCCAGCAGGTCGAGGGAGGTGATTCTCCCCCTCTACTCCACCCTCGTGAGACCCCACCTGGAGTACTGTGTCCAGTTCTGGAGCCCGTATTACAAGAAAGATATGGGCATGCTGGAACATGTCCAAAGGAGGGCCACGAAAATGATCAGAGGACTGGAGCACCTCTCCTACGAGGACAGACTGAGAGTTGGGGTTGTTCAGTCTGGAGAAGAGAAGGCTCTGAGGGGACCTTATTGTGGCCTTCCAGTATCTTAAGGGGGCCTACAAGAAAGCTGGCGAGGGACTTTTTAGGATGTTGGGTAGTGGTAGGACTAGGGGGAATGGGTCAAAACTAGAGGTGTGTAGATTCAGATTAGACGTTAGGAAGAAGTTCTTCCCCATGAGGGTGGTGAGACACTGGAACAGGTTACCCAGAGAGGTGGTGGAAGTCCCATCCCTGGAAATTTTTAAGGCCAGGCTGGCTGGGGCTCTGAGTAACCCAATCTAGTGGGAGGTGTCCCTGCCCATGGCAGGGGGGTTGGAACTAGATGATCTTTAAGGTCCCTTCCAACCCTGACAAATCTATGATTCTATGACATACACACCATGTAGACCTAGCTTGTTCCTCCTGGTAAGATTGGCTTTGCAGGCTACCTCCATCCCATGAAATAGCTGGCATGCAAACTTTGGATGCTGAATTCTGCAGCTCTGAGTGAGCTTCCAAATCAAGAACACCAACTAATTATTCAGAAGATCGTCTGTAGCTGACTGAATATGAGTTCACTTGCCTTAGGGAATTTCATGTAGTGATCATATTACATCATTGTATTATCAGACCTTATAGGTAATCTTCCTATACTAATTAAATTCATTCAAAATATTTAAATAATAACTAAATCGTGAAACCAGCCAATAGATTATGCCAATGCTGTCTGTATTAGCACAGATTGCCATATGATCTGGGCTTTTATCTGTATTTTATCCAATATTAGAGCCATATTGGATATGCGACAAGCAGGGGCTGAACTCCCACATTTTTCTCTTGGGAGGCACAGGGACCAAAAAACCTTATGTAAAAAAGAGGAGCATTTCTTCCCTTTTTTATGTGATTGGCAGGTTAGTGATGGATCAAATTCTTCCTTTCCAAGGGGGATGCCTGCTCTGAAGGCTACAGGCAGGGCACTGCTGGTGTGGGAGCTGAGTTCAGCACTTACATCCCCTGCCCAGGATGGAGACCTGCGCAGGGTCACCCCAGCCCGCACGCTGCTGACGGAGCCCGGCTACTGAGACCCGGAGTCGGTCCCTGGCTCAGAGAAGAGGGAAACCTCGTAGCCAGAGGAGCGACAAGCCCTTGCCAGGCTTTCGCAGCACCTGGCTACGGGGTTGTCTTCTTCTTTCCTTCTTCCTTCAGGTCTCGCAGCAAGCGAGCGGCTGGGATGGGTGAAATCCTGGAGGGAGACGCCCTCTGCAGCTCACTCCCGGTTTTACTTGGCATCGCCAAGCGAAATAGCTTTTTTTTTTTTTTTTTTGGAAATGCTTGCCACAGTAGCCCTGAAAAATAAAACGTTGTTTCGCTACATTTTGGGCGAAAACGAGCTTCCCTGATGGGAACGAGTTTCTCTGTCCGCTGGTGGGCACACGGCCTGACCTTGGCTGGTGCCCTGGCTGGACCACCTGGGTGGGATGCCCCTGTCCCACGGCCTGCCCGAGGTGCCCGGAATCCTGCAGCAGGATTTAAGTCAGAAACTTGAGATTAAATATGTTGTACAAACGCTTTTCTTAAAACCAATGCTTCTGTTCTCATTTGATGATACCAACAAAACGTATAGTGTGTTTATTAATATTCATAAACATAAAAACTGGAACCAGGAACTAAGATCTTTAATTTTTATATGTTTTCACACAGCAAGAAATTTCCTGTAACTATTTCACCTTGATATTTTGTTCCTTATTTTCTTGTTGAATCTTAATACCAAGAATCACAGAATCACAGAATCACAGAATGTTAGGGATT
The DNA here is from genome assembly GCA_013401335.1 of Brachypteracias leptosomus. Taxonomy (NCBI): domain Eukaryota; kingdom Metazoa; phylum Chordata; class Aves; order Coraciiformes; family Brachypteraciidae; genus Brachypteracias; species Brachypteracias leptosomus. Next base: position 85,681 of record VYZX01010896.1, on the reverse strand, counting down.
GGAAGGGACCTCAAAAAAGGTTGTAAATATAGGCTTGTCTGTTTTTCCAAAACAGGGAAGTATGATACCTGTAATTCAATTTCATTGTCACCTCAAAAGTACTTCTTTTTCACCTTGATTTTTCTCTCAGTCAGTCAGTACTATCAGGTTAGATCAAATAAGTTCCAGGGGGCAGGGTGTGGAGAAATGAGCCAAGGTGAATCATTTCCTACATAAGCAATTTTTTGTGTCTAGACATTTGGTACCTCATCTAAAGCTCATCTTTGTTAGCTGGTTATCTTCCAGTGTTTTCAGATTTATCTTTTTTTATAAACCTTGAATTCTTTCATCCTGTGTGTTTGCTTGTTCTGTGGTTTTTTAGTGAATCTCATGGGGGAAAAAAGATTTTTTTCTTATTTTTTGATTTTATAATTCAATTCTGGACACCATTCTAAATAACTTAGCACATGAAGGTTTGATAGAGGGCTCATGGATCCATGGATAATCATGGACAAAAGTTCATTTAATTCTGTGGGAAGACAGGTGATTAAATTCAATCCATGAATATATATACTGATACCATACTCTGAACAGCTCTCAATGATATGGATGGGCCAGTTTGCCTATCTTTTATGACCTTGGTATCAGCAAGTTGTTGAAATGAATGTTGACAATGTATATAAAAAGTGTTATAGAAATATGGGCGCCGCACAAAATGGTATTTTAATATGGTACAGGTTTGGTGTCTGTGTGCTCGGGTGATTCATACAGAAGTAGAAGGGAGCCGGCACAGTACTCTTTTCTTTGCTAATGCTCTTTTCTGTCTAGCATCTTCCCATCATTAGACATGTACAGAAACGATGATGTTTTGATGTGGAACTGGGACAGAAAGAGAACCATCCATAATGTCCTGTGGGTCTACTGTGCTGTATGGCTGGTAACAACTCTTAATTAGATGGAGGGTTTTACAACCACTTTGTAAATAACATAGCAGATTGAGATAGCATTTATAAATTGGTTTCGTTTAAGTAGATAAAAACACAGGAGGCTATTCCACAGCAATTTCCTCCATGCAGGAAAGGATTAAATGTACATTAGCAATAACGGAGATTAATATATCCCACAGGAAATCAGTCCTATCAGAGATACATAGATGAATTGGGAGGCCAAAATGATAAAACTGTGGATGTTGCCTTGTTTGGCTGGCGTCAAAAACCACTCTGACCCATCCTCTTATCACTGGCATCAGCTTCAGGACTGAAGTAAGTATACAGTGTGCACCGGTATGAGAAGGTGGACAGTGTTGTGTTAAGGCCATATTGTTATGATGATACTTTTTATTTAAGATTTATATAAGATTTCCACAGATGCATTTTTGCAACTGGATTGCATCACCAAGTGAATCTGTTAGTTTAAGATACGTAAATAGAAAAGTTATTCCTTTAGTGACAAAACAGAGTTGTAGCTCCATCTTACTATTATTAGAGTGAACTTGGTCTCGAATACAATGGGAACAAGAGAAAAGGTATTTTAGATAACTCATAAAATCTAAAGATCCCTAGAATCTTTCAGATATACACAATAAAATCAAGTCCACATCTTCTCTAATAACAAATTGTTCCCATAATTGTTCAGAAGGTTGTATAAAGGCATGGGAAGTTAATAGATTATTTTTTTTAATTAGTATAAATCCCTAATTTGCATTCAGAATGTACAGTCAGCAAATAAATCTAAAATCTTTTGCTATGCTGAATGACTAAAATCTTTTCCACCACAGTATTAGGATGATTTGAACTGGAGAAGCTGGGCAGGTTATGAATGAGTGTTATTTGCAAAGGTAAAACCCTAAGGAAATCTTGGTTAAAGTTTGAGGCTGAGAAAGCAATGGCAGCACATGCAGCCTCCAGTCTCTGGACAGAGTGTTATATTTCTGATTAATTCAAATGTTTCTGTTAATGCATTTATGGTAAAATAACCTAAAAAATGGTCAAAGTTCAGTGGTCGTTATTAGACTTTGTGCTGAATTTGCTCATGCCTCTGAGCTATGGCATTTTCTGACTAACGCTGGTCCTCAGTAACTCTTGGTAAGGGCAGCATGAAAGCAGAAGTCCATTCAGGCTGGGCTGCTGCACCAAAAATAGAGGAGCATGGCCTCCATGGCTGCTTTGTAAGATCTTTTGCAACAGCCAGGATTCTGAGGATTTCATCAGGTTTAGTTTCTACTAGACAGTAACCCTAGGGCTCCTGATTGCATGTAATGTGTCTAAGGACCTTTGAACCTAACAGTTAACTACCAGGGAAGAAAATAACTTGAAAAAAGATGTGAATTTTTCTTTGGTGAATGTAAAAAGGAGATTGTAATGGCAGGCAATCAAAGACCCTTTCTTCTCCTTGTGATACAATGACATGTAGAGAATTAAAACCTAGATGTTGTCTATGGACATAAAACTTCAACAATTCATTACAGTTGGGGAAAAATGACAACATATTCTGCTTTTTCTTTCTTACTATCAGGTTCATCTATTCATCCAAATAATAACTACCTTCATGATTTTATACTGTGGTTCTTTCCAGTGTCCTTCTCCACATGGCAACTGTGTCTGTGACAGAGCAGAAGACCTCCAGGGGATGAGCTCCCTGGTCAGCACCTCACACGTCCAGCTAGCCGCCTTTGCTCTGGGTACAGTAGGCTGGATCCTGTGCACCATTTCCATGGGAACTGTGGAATGGAGAGTGTGGCATGTGGACAACACCACCATCATCTCCTCTGGCATTGCCTGGGTGGGGATTTGGAAAGTCTGCTTCATCAGTTATCTTCATGTCTCACCTGGCTATAAAGAACAGTTCTGCCATAAATTCAGTGTCTACGACTCCTCCATCCCCCATGAAATTTATGCTGCTCAGGGTCTCCTCTTGATTGCCATGTTCATAGGCTTGCTGGGACTGACTGCCACAATACTTGCTCTGAGAAATGTCTATATGGGAATCACTCAAAAAACACTCATTACCCGTTTCTTCCTGGTCGGTGGCTTCTTCTACATATTCGCTGGTCTGTGCATCCTGATTCCCGTGAGCTGGAATTTCTATTCCATAACACACAACCAGAGCATTGCTTTTCCTCCTTCTTACTACATGCCTTCCAGCCCAGTGGCGCAGGAAGCTGGTGCTGCCATTCCTATCGGGATTGTGGCTGTCATCCTCCTGCTGCTAAGTGGGACTTTTTCACTCTCATACAGGTTTCCAGTGACTGCAAACACTATCATGAGATCCTGACAGGATAAATCCCCCGGTGCTGCTTCAGAACAAGAGCATAGTCAAGAGATAAGGACAGCAGCACAAGCGATTTTACAGTCAAGGAACTGCAGAATTTCATTTTAGTCTGTAGTAGCCAGACTATTTTGTTATACAAGCCAGCTGAATTACCATCTTAGTTGCCATATGTGACCAGAGGTTTGTCTTTGTGATAATTGCTGTTGAACAGCAACTGTGATTAAGTATTAACAGTTGTTCCCTTTTGTATATACAAATGTTATTAATTTATTGTCTAAAATACTTACCATGCTCAAAGAGCTGACTCTGAATTAACTGTCGTTAGAAAAATGTGAAATAGCACATGTTAAATGTGAACTTGTTTCCTTGTTTGTACTAAGCTATTTTGTCCATTATTTAATTACATTTCTAGCAAAGTACATTTTGTGACAAGTCAAGACTTCTAACACCAATAATATGAGTGTCATCAGGGTTGTGTCAGATGAGTCTTCCCTGAATTGTCTTACAAAGGTCTTACCAGTTTCTCCTCTTCCTTTAGGGCACATAAAGAGCTGTGTCTTTAATGCTTCTATTTTTCTGTCAAGCTATTTGCATTTTATGTTGCAACATGTTTGCCTGTGGGCAAGGTGCACCCTTAGTTCCTCACTTAGGCAGAGCCAAAAAGTCTGCAAGTGTTTGCTTCTTCATCAGACACTTCACCAAATCCAAAGGGATTGCAAAAGACGGAAACAACTTCTACAAGTTACTACAAAACTGTCAAAATCAGTGCTCTCGGTAACTGGGAATATTCAGTACAACTTTCAGGGTATGATTCATTTGACTTGATGTAGACATCTCTACCTGAACTCGTCACTTCAGGTTCCATTTATAGCCAATGTAGAGACAAAGACAGCCTTTTTGCAAAACAGATGTCCAGAATGGCTAGAAGATGACGTGCTCCCTAAAAACCTGTTTCTCTTAACCCACTGTAATGGCTGTAATAACTGCAGTTACTAACTCTGGCATACACAACCAAACCTCACCTAAGTTAGATAAAGTTGGGTGAAATGAATTTGTCATTTAAGTGGCATTTCATATGACAGTGCCATTTCAAAAAAATTTAAAAGGAGAAATGTCCTAAATGCTGTGATAGGAGCAATTTAAAAAAAAAAATATTAAGAGTTTGAGAGGAATGAGTAAACAGTGTTGACAAACGGATGATCTCTTGAAAACATGTTCCCCAAAAAGTTATTACACTTTTAAAGAAATGTCACAGGAATCTAAGTAATTTAGTTTTAGTCTTTTAATTGTCCTTCATTTTCTAAAATACTCTTAAGATTCAGAGAAAGAAGAAAAGAAAAAGTAACAAAAATGTAGTAATTCTTGTACATTGCAAGAAAAGGTAAAATGCCAGCAAACCAGGGCTTTTGCTTGTGGCTGTTGCTACCTCAACTTGTCCTAGCACTCCAGTTTTTCCTCCACATCTTCCACATGGTCTTGACTTTGCTGTACTGTCTGTCTATACAGAATCTCTACAGCACCTTCATTTCCTCTCCTGCCTTCCAGTCTCTTGAAACAGCAGCTTATCCCATCATTAGGTAATTTTTTCATTTGGTGCAAGGATTTATCTCTAACTGTTTACAATGTTGTAAAGAACTTTCAAGTGGTGTTTCAATGAAGGCAAGTGATTTAATAACTTATTATATATTGTTTCTAGTTTGATTCCTACTATACATCCCTTATAATGTGGATAGGTTTCATTTTCAAATGTGCAAGTCAATAGAACTGTTATCTCTTCCCAGAGGGCCTACAATAATATTAGATTTTATCTTACTGTAATTTTAAGGAAAACCCCCCACTACTATCCATATGTTTATGCCAGCATTTCTCCACCCTAATAAACTATCAATATTTTCTGGCAAGGAATTTGAACTTTAACAGAAAATGACCGATTCTTCAACTTTTTTTAAATTTCATGTATGCACAGAAATGTTGATGACACCAACCATATTTGTTAGCTACATTCACTGAATAATTTGGTTTGATTTACATTTCTTCTTCTGGGCTAGAAGAAAAAGGAGCAAACAACACCAGACACAGGCCAAGCTTCTGTGTTGCTGCTGCAGCTGTTTCCACTGGTGTTTATGGTCATCTGTCCTGATGTGTGGCTATGAAACAGTGGTGGTGTGTCAAACATAGGCGAGATAATGAGGAAATTCCTCAGCTAAACACTGGAATAGATTACCTAAGAAGATGTGTGGGGTTTTAAAATAACATTTTGTCAGAAATAAGTTTAGACAAATAGTGCCATGAAGACTGTAGGCATAAGTGAGCCTAACTCAGGACAGAGGGGTGATCAGATGGAGCTCTTGGCACCCTTCCCCACTGTACTTCTCAAGTCTCTAATACAGGACCCTATCGATAGTCACATGTTCCAGATAATATGTTGATATATGATAAAACGTAGTCTATGGTCAAATACCAGGCTATACTAAAACTCCCAGTCCTTCCCTGAAGAAAAGATAGGACAAAAAAAAATAAATTCTTAGCTTAAAACAAGGGAGAGGCAGATCTTCCATTGATCTCAGTGGGATCAAGCCTGTCTAACCTTGATCCCTCGAGGCTGTGTGATTCATTAAATTTTAGTGAATGTTTGTGTTCATTAAAGATTTTGGTATTGGAGGAAAGTAGAGCTCCTGTGCTTTTACTTCGTCAGTGAGGAGGCATAGTTTCTTTGTGCATATTTTCACAATATGTTTGTTTTAGAATTTGAGAAGCTAAGTTACCTTTCAGTAGTTCAGTTTGTTGCCATGTCAGCAGTGCTTGTATAGCTATTTTTAGGGTTGTCTGCAAAATCAGGAAGCTGAAATTATTTTGAATTAAAACTCAAAAATGCAAAATGTTTTAGGAAGGCTATTTTTAACCTAAATTGCTTTAGAGACCTACCCTATAGCCTGGCCCCCCAGTCATTTGTAGTAGCACAGCTGAGGACAGGCAGCAAGCTGTAATGCAGACAGAAGTGGTCAAAGCCTTGAGGTAGAGAGGTAAGGTGCAAGAACCTCTTAAACAAATTTCACCACTGAAGAGAGATCGTATCAGGAAGCTTCGTCTCCAGCTTCAGTGCAGACTGGGACCTGCTGCCTCCTAAGTGACAGCACCGCTTGCCTTGTGGGCTCCACCCTGTCTAGGAATGTCTCCACGCTGGCCTCAGTCTACACATAAATGAGTCTTGCTTTATTTTTTTTTAGAGTTGACAATAAACAAGTATCTTGTGATTCACTCACATGTCTGAATTCACTGCTGGGGGAATGATCTGAATACCAACATTCCCTTTGAGTTCTGCTGGGTAGCTAGGCACAATGATAAGGCACCATTTTTGATCTTCATAACATACTCCTTGGCATTAATCTACCACATGGTGCATTCTCTTAACCTTATTTACATGTACCATCTGCCTCAACCATCCATTCATGGTCGCAGACCAAAATGTGTATGAATATATGTTCGATATTCCTTGCAAAGACAGATTATGAAAAGTGTCTAACAGGCTGATAGCACAAAGTCTACTGAGGTTTTGTCCCCAGGTGGATATGCAGTTCTGACCAACATCATTTGTCTTCAGGTACAGGAAGAGGGAGGAACTGGAGACATTGTGCTGCAGAGTAGGTCATCAAATCAGTTAAGTCAGTAAACGAAATTTTCATTCAAGTCAGCAGTTTTACATGAAGACAGTCTTAACCGCTGATTTAGCTGATTAAAAAGAATGCTAGGCTCAGAAAGAAATGTCTTTGTTGTCACATGGCTTATGGTATATTACAATGATGAGAGGGAGGGTGTTTTTCACGAGAGAGCTATTTTTAGACCTTGGACCATTTTTCCCTTAGAATGGAAAAACTGAAATGTCACGGGCAATTTCCTGCTCTTTAGGCCATTAAAATACTTCAGGACAAAGAGTTTTTGCTTAAAAAATCTAAGTCTGGCTGGCACAGTGTTTAACAGCAAATTGTTTTCTTAAAATAGGAAACCAATGTACATTAAATTAAAGGTTCCCAGAAGAGACAAGTTCTCTGTGAAAACATACCTTTTCCACAACTGAGCCGGGATTCCTTTCATTCTTGCCATCATTTGTATTGTCAGATCCAGTATCGGCTCATAAAACCATATTTTTCAACCAACATATTTCCCTTTACTCTGATAATTTACTCTATTTCCCTTGCTTGAGAGAGATGAGATGCTGTTCAGTAATTAGCATGGTAGTTTGGAGTATATTGGCTCTCAATTATTGTGTCAAAACCAACTATAGGTCAATCAAGAAAATGTAAGTGAATCTCATCTCAGAATTATAAAACCAATAAATATCAGCTCATAATTGGGAATGGGGTGCAGTATGCACTGTTAAGATTCAGTTCACAGAACACCACATCACCCACCCCCTTTCTCTTGCGACATATGTGGAAAAGGCAAAGTGCGAGGTTAATTCCCTGAATGGTATTTTTAAGAAGCATATACATTCTGACTGTCCAAGGTTACTGCACATGCAGGCTGATTTTCAGCAGCTGAATATACAAATCCATGATGGTATAAATTGGGACAGGCAAAAAAAATAGATCTTGCTTTGAAGTAACATTGCCAACATATTACCAGGTACCTGAAATCAGCCTGCCCCACATGGCTTCAGGAAAGACATTGCAAGTAGGAGAGGATGCACGTGAGAAACTGAAAACTAGAGGTATTGCACCCACTACGTTGGTGTATCACTGCTGCTGGCTGCCTGAAACTGAGGTGTAAAGATCCCTCGCACAACAGAAGTGCTTAAAAAACCCTGAAAGCTTTGAAACTGAAAGTGAAGTATCCAGAGCTTGGGGAAGAGATGGGAAGTATCAGTGCTACAGCAGTAGCAGCAGCTTGAAGGTATGGGAATAAAAGTGGTCAATGTGGAGATGTTTCATTTATCTCTGAATGAACCACCTAATATCCAGTAGCCATGGACAAAAAAAGAGAACTAGATCTCAGAGTGAATCCATCACTTAAAGCCAGATTTCTAGTGATTTTTCCGTATTAAGTTGTGGCCATCCACTTACTGGACACTCAGAAGTTCTGCTGAAAAGCTTAAGCTGTCCATATACAGCTTTCAGAATAATTTATTTCAGTGAACCTCACACGTGAGCTTTGTAATTACAAATATGTGTAAAATCTGATGCGTAGTCTCCTCGCACAACAGTTTCCCATTTGTAAAATCAAGATAGTAGCAACTCACAAAAAGTTATGGCAATAAATACATTAAAAATTAGTATGATGGGAGCCACAGAAGACAACAAAATAGATCAGCTGAAACACTGGGTTTTGTTTGCACTCCAAAGCCATACTCAAGGATGCAGAAGTCCCTTGGGTGTGTGACGCTGCCTTGCTGTTACTAACAGAGCAGAGGCAGAAAAGGAATTGTATCATGCACGGCAAAGGGGGGAAAACGGGGACAGTAAGGGAAAAGAAGGAAGAAAAGAGAAGGAATTAAAAGGAAAAAGAAGCAGATTCTAGGATGCTATAAAAAAAAAAAATATTATTGCTGACACCATGATAATAAATAAATAAAAATTACAACATGCGGAGGGACTGACTAACAAGTGATGGGTCAAATGTTGAGAAAAAAATAAACAAGGGAGGAATCATGTGTTTTGAACAGAAGCCAAAGTCAACTGAAGAAAAGCAGAAGAAAAGAGAGGCAGATTGCGGCGGGAGATCAATGGACAACACGTACACGTACTAATATAATCCAAGCATTGCCGTTTATTGCCCGAAGCTCACTCATTATATACCCACCAGTGCTGTTCACGCGCTGGAAGCACAACTCTTGATTGGTAACAAACTCTGCCAGGCGCTAAGCAACATCTCCTGATTGGCCAGGCACTGCTCTCAGGTGCCACCCTTGGTTCTGCCTTCTGCCTCCTTTTTCTTGCTGCGTCACTGCCGTGTCACGTGCTGCACGTGGCTGTCCTTGTGTGTCCTTGTTTACCTGCTCCCTGTAGCCTTCCTTGCTGGTGCCACCAAGTCTGGGTTTGCTCACATGCCCATTCTTATGGAGATACCTCTCCACAGTAGATGATACAGAAGGCAGCTCTGCAAAAGAGCAGTGAGGGGGCTCACCATCCCCCCATCTAACCACACCAGCTTTGACAGAGTCCTCCTTGATGGCAGTGACTCTGGTGGGAACAGTGTCCTTTTGCAGCACTGATGGCATCAGGGACCTGACCGATTGAGTCCAGGCAGCAGCTGCATGTGTTGAATCCCTTTGTCATGACCAGGCCAGGCAGTAAAATAATTTATGGTACCTTTTTTTTTTTTCCCCTAATGACTGCATTTGCCTATGGCATGGCTGTGGCAGTTCACAGAGGTGTTGGACCCTGTCCTGTTTGGTAACTCCTTCAGCTGGTCAGCATCAGGTGTGCTGGGCTGGATACTGGGTGTCACTTCCTGTGCAGTGCCGAGTAGGGGTTACCAATGATGCATCTGTCATCTCCTCCAGCACTGCTTGGGTGAGAACTGGGAAACTTGAGCAGTCACTATGGAGTCACCAAGGACTTTTGAATAAAGGTCTGTCACGCAGTGAGAGTCAGTGAAGATGTTACCCCGTGGAAACCTTGGTTGCTCAGAAGCTTTCACTGGCTGCTACAATCCTGGGAGCATGAGGAAAAAACGACAAGCTTTTCTCTAGGAAATATTTATAAGGGCTGTGCTCAAAATCCACATATCAGCTTTTTCCTAGCTGGGGGGATGTTGAAAACATTCACTGGTGTTATGTGTGCTAATCCCCGTGAGCTGCAACTTCTGTTGTGCAGCGTGCAGCCACGGTGTCTCATTTCCCCTTCTCCCCACGCCAGCCTGGGGCGCAGGAAGCCAGTGCTGCCCCTCCTACTGGGAGTACAGCCCTGATCCTGCCGCTCCTGAGTGGGACCCTTTCTCTTTACCATAAACATGCTATTGTGCTGGATGCCAAGACTCCTTCTGATAATACAGGCTTCAGATGCCTGCGAGAATGTGAGGCAGGATAAACATAGCAACCCAGTGATTTCATCTGCTCAAGGAGCTCTCTGGGCCCAGCCGTGACTCTTCAGTGACATTCATCATCTGCTGTTTGAATTTAAGGGAACAGAAATAAACTAGGCGACAAATGATTTTTGCCCAAAGAATTATTTCTTATTAACTAACTGCGAAACACTGCTATGTCTCAGGTAGCTAAGTTCACTTCAGTGTTGCTGACAAGTGTAATTTTTAATGTGACCTTCTGCATAGGTGGACTTCATTTTGTTTGTTTTTTTCAGAGGTATGTAAATTCAGTGTTCATTTAATTGAATTTTGCCAACTGTAATCAAATGCTGTATCAGTGGTGTCTTTACCAAAAGGCACCTAAAGGATGCTTTTTAAAATAATATTCAGAGCTGATTGCAGTAGTTCACACAGGGATCACAGTTTGCATTATGCAGGAGGACAGACATGATATTTGCCCTGGTTAAGTGTAGCTTTAAATATTATAACATATGGTAGGAATAAAATGGGATTGTTGAAGTGACTGTACTTTTTAATGCAAGGAAAGTTCTCCTGGCATGTGTCAGTTCATCCTGTCTTTCTGTAAGCACAGACCATGGAAGCATGCCCTGTGAACCTATCAATGTGATTAGTTGCAAGAGTGTTAATACCTTATCTTCTTGCTGCTATTTCTCAGAAATGTTTGTATCCACCAGGACATCTCTCTATAAATAGCTTCATTTCCAGTGATAACACAGGAATTCTGAGACTTACATTTTGCAGCTGTACATGGTAAATGTTGATCACTGTGCTAATAGTCCTGAATTCCCAATGGTCCTGGTGATGATCAAAGCCAATGTAGACGGTCACCGAAGTTGGTAGCCATCCTCGGTGCCTCCAGGGTTCTTCTTCTGCCATGCTCAGTCTAGGCCTCAGAAGCTGCTGTTGGGTGCTGTTCTTTCTTTCAAAAGGCTGGTCATCAATACATTTGAAGAAAACACTGACATCACTCTGTTCCAGGAGAAGGTTTGTCCACAAATTTCACAAGCTTTGACATGAACAGTAGTCATATGAAGATTGTTATTATTGGTCAGAAAAACTTGCTTCTGACAAAAGCATTGCTTACCTCTCAGAGACCTAGCACTGCTTCAGAAAATCTGTTTTGTTAGTGAAACTTTGTATTTGCAGCAGCAAATACAAAATACTCTGGAGTAGATATAACCAAAATGAACCTCAGTGTGAAAAGATAATTCAGGCTTTTAGTCTGAAAAATGATCCTTACAGCAGTCTGATCATGGAAGTCAAGGGGAATTTAGGAAAGTACTCAGCATCTTGCAAGTCTTCTCTTTAATTTTATTCTAAAAAGTCTAAGCTCTGATAGGCAATGTAACTGCCTAGTGACATTCTGCCAAAACTTCTTGGTTTAAGCTAAAGAAAAACTAGATAGTTTGAGGAAAACTATTACAAGTTCATACCACCTAAATTACCCCACTATTCTACTTGCAAATCTTGTTGAAAATCTGACAAGGAACTCCAACTCTTTTTAAGTGACCTAAATTAAAACCACCCTTTATTGTAATGGCCTCTCTAACGACTTAAGAGATCTAAGATTTTCCTCTTGTCTATGGTGATCAAGAGTGAGTCAAAAGAACACACAAGCATCTGTGCAATGAAGGACAAACCACAGGAGGCACAGGCACACTGAGCAGAACTATTTAAAAAAAGGTTGTGAAGGTTAATGGAGAAGAAAGTTGAGGGAGTCACTGAGGACAAAACTGTGAGAGAGGCAGGAAAATGTGAGTGAAGAAAAAAGAAGGAAAAAGTGAGAGAAAGGTGATTTTAAGAAGACCAGGAAGAGTAGAGGATAAAATCTAGCTGGAGGTTCGGGAAACAGTTTTTTCCTGTGCGGAACTCAGCCTGAAATGGTCTTCTATTCAGAAAATGAGAATGGACACTTTTACTTTAGGGATTCAAATTCAGAAGGAAGAAAAAAGATTAAGTTACACAGAGAGATAACTTCGCTGGCCTGTGATTTGATGGTTGACTGAGGGCCTAGCACTCAAAGCCGGAGAGCTTAGAGTAGGTACATCTGACAGTGGAGAATGCAAATGACTGCAGATTTACATAACGTACAAAATATATTATGCAGCATACATGAGTCTTGGCAGTTCTGTCCTCATACTAGTATTTATCTGCCTTTCTTGGGAATTAACTTCTGGAGTTACAGGGATTTGTAAACTGATGGCCGACATCTTATCTGTGATGGCCAACATCTTCATCCTAAGAAGGTATAACTGTGTTAGTCACTTCCAACTAATAGCTTTCTCTGTCCATTCATCACAGTCTGATGAGTTATGCTGCAATATCAAGATTTAACCCCAAAGCCAGTTTAATCCATTGTTTACACAAAATCTTAGAAATTGTGCTCAGTTACTGGAAAGCTGACAGAGGAAGCCCGCATTAACAGAGCCTTTTACAAATGCTCTCTCTGATGAATTTGGTGCTGGTGAGTAACGAAAAAAAGTAAAAAAGTCCCAATGAAAAAAAGCTCTTTGTCTTTTAAAGCAGAAAAAATATACAGCAGAGTGGATAGACTTGACAGGAGGAGCTTCTGCTTTCAAGCTTTTACAAATCACAAACTTTTTTTTATCAGTTTGCCTTGGCAGATTGGTGTTGGTGACCAAAGTCTGGATTAGAAACCGCAAAAACGCTGTTACCCAGCTTCTGTGGTAAGTGATCTAATCTATGTTCAATTCTAGACGCACAACTGTTGGGAGACGCATTCATGTCTGTGAAGTACTCAGAAAATTGTTTGCATTGCTCAGACAACACCTGGACAGCTGAACCAAGGATCAGTGATTTAATACCATTAAGAGTGAGTAGTAAGCAATTACCTACAGATAACCAGCTTGGTTTTAGGACAGGCTGCCTTTTTGCCGAATCATCACTGGGAAAAAGATTATCAGCTGACATCATGAAATGAAACCAATTAACATTAGTTGAGAAACTGGGTCTTGTCCTGTAATAGACATACAGGAAGATTAAATATGCTTAAAACCTCTCCTCGTAGTTCAGCCTTCTCAGAGTAATCACCTGGCAGTGGGATTATGAAAAAAAAAACCCATGTAATTTGTGATGCCTGTGCTAGGTACTTGAATCCTCTTTTCTGATCACTTTTCAAATAATACTTTTCTTATTTTGTATGAGTTATTTTTCTTTTATTACAGATATTTCTGATGGGCTAAATTGTACTTTTTCAAACTGAAAGGCTGGAAGGTTATTAGGGAGAGAAATAACTGATTCAAGCCTAGGGACTCTCACAGAAGGAAATTGTAAAACCTAAAAGAAGTTGATCTTGACTGAGAAACTCTCTACTGCCATGAAAGACATGAAAAAAAGTTTCCTTATGAATTTAAACAAAGTTGTTAGAAGAGACTTCTCTTAAAGTACTATGACCATTTTAGGCCACAGATGCAATGGCAGTGCTGTTGACTTGTAATGGCCATCCATAGTTCCTTGACACATTCCCTTAATGGAAATTTACCTCCTTTAACAATTTTAATGTTGATTGAAAATGTTAGTTTAAAATTCTGTGGTCAAATATCTAAATTAAGATCTTAGGACAGTAATTTGAGGATTTTTTATAGATGCATCCCATTAGAGTGAAATCAAGCAATAATTCATAATTGCTACAAGGTCCTGAAATTACTCCTTTGTCTTACCTGCTGGACACCTGGACTGGGATGAGGAATGAGTTGGTGCCAATTTCAGACAGAAGTCTGGATGCTCGCATATTAACATGTTCTAACACATGCATTTTAGAAGTCCAGAAGCCTTAGTTTTCACAGCTTTGTTCCCAGCACAGTGAATGAGAATAAAATTGAATGTTTTTCTTTAAGCTGATTTCAAAAGAAAATCAACCTTCAAACTCCATGGACAGAGCAAAATACCACACAGAGCTAAATGTCTGGAAACTCTGGGGACACCCTATTCTGCTGTTCCTTCTGCTGAAACTGGGTCACCCAGCAGCAAATATTAAAAAAAAAAAAAAAAGCAAGATTTAGATCATACAGAAAAGCTTGGCTGCACAGCTGGGGGCTCAACAGTGCTAACCACAGAACCTGTCTTGTTGCACAAAATAAGGAGGGCCTTGAACCCAGGTCTCTCACTGTTAAAAGAAGTGTGCTCTTATGATAGAAAATGATGATTGATGTCCTTGTAGGCATTTTTAAAGTGGCTGCCATTGCACGTTGTGAGGGGCTGGATCCACTTGACGAGAGTCAAATGTGCTCTGTCTGCAGCTGCTGGGTTTTAGGGTGTTCCGGGGGTGTGGATGGATCATGTCTAATGGGGCTTTAGCAGAAGTTACTTGTCTGGCTGGGAAAGTCTTGGGCTTGCTCCCTACAGAACTTCAAGCATCATTACCGCTTTGCGGGACACAAAAAGCACAACTTAGACTTTCGATTACCCCAGAATTCAGATTTTTCCTTCTGTAAATTCATACTTGTGCCATGCACTGGGTTTCCCAGTGAATGTGTAGCTTTCTGCACAGCAAATATCATGCCCAACAAAAATATGACAACAGCTGATGACCTTCAGGTTAAAAATTTCTTGTCCATTTTTTATATTGCCTAATTGGAATTGCTTTCCATATGTTAGGGTGGGGTTTGTTTATAGCATTATGCTTCCTATAGAACAGAAACTGTGGTATACAGAGGACGCTACTTTCAGCTCATCTGTGGAGGTTTTATGGTTCAGACTCTGGAAAGCCCCATGTTATTTGAAAGAACTCTTCTAAAAATTTTGCCATTTGTGTTACAGTCTTCCTGCCTCCATGGACATTACTGCCAACCAAGACTGCCCTATGCCAGCTGCTGCCGTGGAGAGAGCAGTGATATGCTTGGGCCTCTTTGCTCTGTGGAATGTCCCCAGTTTCAAAAATATAACTCACTTTGTATAGTGGAAGAAATCCTAAATAGCATTCTCAGCAATGCTCTTTTGATGCTATTAATCTTGAATTCAGTTAGTAATTTTAAATCAGGACATTTCTTTCTCTCCTGAATCCAAACTCTCCTCCAGCCCAGGAGGAGGGTTCCTCCTCAGGAAGCTGGCGATGCTGTTTCTGATTTCACTTTTGCTGTTATGCCATTCTTAAGTGGGGTCTTCATGATCTTTGGCAGATTTTTTTAATAGTGTACATCCTATCAATAAATAGAAAATAGTCTAAATTTGGGCTTTTGCAAATAGCCACAAAAAAAACGTATTCTGTTGACTCAGAACAAACCTGCCCTCCTCATAGCTCTGGGTTATCAATTGGTTCATGGTGCTCAAAAAAAGTATTTGTTACTGACAGTTGCTCTGAGACTAACTGTGTGAAATATCCTGCATTTTTAAAAGAACTTCTGCAACAAAAAACGGAGACCAACCTACCTCTCATTGCTGGCGTACATCTTCCATGGCAAAATTGTAGGTATGTAAGGGCTGTCATGCATCTTTCAGCAATTCAAGTACAAAATCCTTGTCTTTAGTTTGCCTAACAAGTTTCAAACTGCCTCTTATGAAAGAAAAGTTTCATAAAATCCCTGGAAATGGAATAACAAAGTGAAGGATATCTGTGCTTAGCAGAAGATGGAATGGCACCTCCTATGTTATATTATTCTGAGGCTTTAAAAAGCTTTGGCATCTTACCTGTTGCTTTCATTGAAGTCCTTTACATTATGCACTTAAATATATCTACAGTGTGGGTAAGCAAGTTCTGTCACTCATAATGCGGGTGTTACACCTGTATAACTGGGAAGAATAACCAGCTTTGGGTGTCCTCTAGTGAGTGCTGTCTCCTACTGTCTCCTGCAGGATATTGTCACATATTGAGGCCACGTGTTGGCTTGATCTCACCAAATTCCAACCTGATACCTGTGGGCATGTACAAACACTAGCAGACTGAATGCCTTTACATCATTAACATCAACGGATAGCGATATATTTTAGAATTAGCATCTCATTAAATTGAAAATAATATATTATTATTGATTGACAAAGTTATAAGCTATAACGATGTGAGGAGTTGTTTAGCACTGCAGCTGGTGTTTATTTCAGCTGCAGCCTTCTCTGTCAAGTTTTTACTTTATTAAAATTAGAAAGTTCTTAAAAAATGAAAGAAAGTGTTGGTGTTCATTTTCTTGATGATGACTGATTCATGTGCAGACTTTCTACCTCTTAATGTCCACTACCTCTTTGCTTCTGCTTTGGGAAGCAGAACTTGATGCATAAACTTATTGTGGTACTGTATAAAAGTAAGTAAACCCTACACTTAGAAGCACAAGAAATTAGTAGTGAGGGCAGCAAGAGCTGCAAATCTGAGAAATGTCATCACGTGAAAAAACTTGCCAAGGCTGGGATGAGGAAATAGTGTTCACAAAGGTCATGTCAAATATTTTCAGGTTTTTAGACTAGCTTTACTTTCCATGGCTTAACTCATGTATATGCCCACAGCCATAACATTATCTTTATCTTCACATTTCAGAATGTATGGGGATTAGAAAAATTTAATAATAATCTTTGCCTGTCTGGAAAGGGATTGTCCTAGTGTGGTTTTGTGCATTGCTACTAAGATTCTGCAGTTCCTTCGGGGCTGTGAGCCCACTGTTCCTGCCTTACTTCTTTTTGCAGCAAAATCACAACCCTAGTCTTCATAGTAGAGGGGAAAAAGAGGTAGGTTTACCACTCCACTTTCTTGCCTTTAACTGAACTTACAAGGGTAGGTATACACCTAGCAATAATTCACAAAGAAAATCAGCTGGGAATTCAGTGGGTGGGCACCAGCATGCAAAAGTAATTACCTTGACATGCCCAGAACATGGCAAACTTTATTGTAAATGTGCAGGTCAATGCAAAGTCACATATGTTGCATACAACTAGCACCATTGCTTTGTATTGCAGAGAGGTTTTGATAAGTGTGAACTTGTTTCATTACTGAGAAAGCTAAATCAGAAGAGTCATTCTAAGTATGAACCACATGATACACCCAGTGTTTTCAGAGAGGCAGTGGCTATCGTCATCCTGTTTGTGAGGGCTTTTATGCCTTTAAAAGGGACCCATCCTCATAGGCAGCCATGGAAAGCTAGTGCCATGACCTCATGAGCATCTCCTCCTTGTGTTATCTGAATGCAAAGTGTTTGGAGTTTGGTTTCACAACCATAGCTTTGCCCGCACTGACCAGCCACACTGGAGAAAGCAGTTGCAATCACAAAGATTTATCTGGACCTTCCTTCTCAGACAAGAAGACTCCCAGTGTGATCAGTTCATTTGGGATGTCCCTCCAGGGTTTGTCTGGGACCTGATGGTGGCAGTAAACCCACAGTCCCTTCCCTATGACAATTCTGATTGGAACAATAACCAGACTCATGGTTACAAAAAAGTGTGGACAGCCTGCACCATGCTTGTTTGTGAACAAGCAAAAGCAGAAACGAGGCAGGAGTACCATCAGCAACTGAATTAAAGGTTGCTGTTACATGCAAGGCTTTATATAAGCAACGGTGGCAGGGGCAGCAAGCCAGTAACATCACTTGTGAAAGACAGATGCAAGGATTACATGGGGCATCCTAGGGTGGCCTGCTGAGGGGTCTAGAGTTGAGAAAACAAAAATTTCCTTCAAGTAGCTTCAAATCATATAGATAGTTAATAATTGGGATATTCAGTCCAAGAAAAGTCAAAGAATCATAGCATTGTTTAGGCTGGAAAAGACCTTTAAGATCATTGTGTTCAACCATTAACTTAACTCTGCCAAGTCTACTGCTAAACCATGTCCCTAAGCACCACATCTACACAACTTCTAAACATGTCCAGAGGTGGTGATTCAACCACTTCTCTGGGCAGCCTCTTCCAGTGTTTTGACAACCTTTTCAGTGAAGAAATTTTTCCTAATATGCAACCTAAACCTCCCCTGGTGCAACTTGAGACTATTTCCTCTTGTCCTACCACTTGTTATGTGTGAGAACAGACTGATCCCACCTCGCTTCCAACTTTTTTCAGGTAGTTGTAGAGAGCAGTAAGGTCTCCCCTCAGCCTCCTTTTCTTCAGACTAAACAACCCCAAGTCTCTCAACTGCTCCTCATAAGACTTGTTCTCCAGACCCTTCACCAGCTTGGTTGCCCATCTCTGGACCCACTCCAGCACCTTTCTTGTATTGAGGTGCCATGAGAGAAAAGCCTCTGAGAATAAGATGTGTGAATGTTGGGGGCTGTTGGGCTCCTCAGCATCCCGGGCTTCAATCCACTGCTCTCCTCCCACCGCGCCGTGACTCGTAACGGCGGGCTGGGCTCCCCAGCACCGCACCGCTCTCTGGAGGGGAAGTCCCTGGCTTCCTGTCCCCTCCTTCCCCCAAAAAACCACCCTGGAAACTGCCAGGTAGCTGCGGGAGAACCGAGAGGTGACATCGTCCTCAGGCCGCGCCGGGCGCCGCGCAGGGGGGAGGCGGCGGCCGGGGGCAGCGGCCGTCCAGGCCCGGGAGCGGCGGGAAGCGGCACCTTTGCCCCGGTACGTCTGTCGGAGCCCTATCCCGTACCCCGCAGCAGAGGCTGGCGGGAGAAGGACGGTGACTCTTGCCGTTCGTGTCCGTGCCCGTGGCGGGCATGGACCAAGCGCTACGCTTGCAGCACGCACCCCCGAAAGCAAATCAATGTCCCGGGGAGGGAGGGGGGGGAAGGGCTTCTCCCTGCTCAGGCCTGGCAGGCCTCTGTAGTCCATATGGGAAGGAGAGTAGCTCGTTCTTCGAGCCAGCTAGAGAATGATGGAGGGAGACTTACTCCCTGGTGGGCACATGGATGTGGTGCCAGCGGGCCTCAGCTGCCTGGGCCACCCCTGGGTAACAAGAGACAGAGCTGCTTCATTCACAGACAGAGCTTCCTCTGGAAGACCTACCCAAAACTGTTTTCCTCAGAAGGCTGCCTCTCTCCGCTGCCTACACACATGACAGGTTGTCCCACTGTACTTGGTGCTGGTTGAGGCCACAGTTTGAGCGCTGTGTTCAGTTTTGGGTGCCACAGTATAAGAAAGACATTGAGGTGCTGGAGCAGGTCCAGAGCAGGGCAACTAAGCTGGTGAAGGGTCTGGAGAACAAGTCTTATGAGGAGCAGTTGAGGGACTTGGGATTGTTTAGTCTGAAGAAAAGGAGGCTTAAGGGAGACCTTACTGCTCTCTAAAACTATCTGAAAGGAGGTTGTAGGGAGGTGGATGTTGGTCTCTTCTCACAAGTCACAACTGATAGGACAAGAGGAAATGGCATCAAGTTATGTCAGGGGAAGTTTAGGTTACATATAAGGAAAAACTTCTACACCGAAAGGGTTATCAAAGACTGGCACAGGCTGCCCAGGGAAGTGGTTGAATCTCCATCCCTGGATGTATTTAAAAGCCATCTAGATAGGATGCTCAAGGGTATTGTGTAGAAGTGGGCCTGGTGTCAGCAGTGGGCCTGATGATCTTAATGTACTCACACACAATTTGAGCTGGGATTTTTCAAAAGACTTAAGGGTGATTGGTACTCAACTGCTTTTGACCAGAAGCTTTTCTTTTACTTTGACTGCAAGTCAGCATTGGACACCTAAATCTCTAAGTTCCCTCCCATTCCAGCTTTCAGGTTTTTATCTAAAAGAAAAACTGAAAATTCAGCTGGGGTGGAAAAGGGAAACTCCTTAGCAGGTGACAGCGATAGGTAATATAAGGCAGAAGGCAAAAACTAGCTATGCAAGACTTATGCTGCCCAAAAAATGAATGATTCTACACCTGATTTAACTCAGATGCTGTCATGACAGCTCTCATTTGGATAAGCATTACCAATAAATCTACTTACTAATAAATGTGTACAAAGCTGGAAAGAAATTGCAATGCTGTGCAGCAAGAGGGAGTGTTTGCATATCCATAGGTATGTGTTGTGCTCTGCTTAGGAGCATAAACATTTTTTCTGTCTGAAAATTTTTGGTCTTGGTCTGGGTTCCAAAATAGATTGAGATGGAAAGAAAAAAACTTGAAGTAACATTAATTCTGGGAAAATGTATTAGACCTCTATATAGGCAGCTTTCAGTAATGAAATGTTATGAAAGATGATAAAACGTAATATAAAATATTGAATTAAATCAACAGGCAGAACCATGAAATAGGTAGAACTTCTATTCTTTGTTCATAATTTTCAAACTACTAAATTTGCAAACACATTCACAATATTTTATTTTCTTACAACCAGGAAATAAAACCCCACGATCAATATTAGTAATTGAATTGGTGTACTTTTAACTGGCATGTATATAATGATGTAATTAAGGCATTGTTTTTTACTTCAGTGCTGCCGTAGGATCTGTTTGGCTGTTTAGTTTTCATAAAGACTTCTGAATGTTTCCTTGTAATACGAGTGATTTCCTTTGAAGAGAGAGCTGGTTTGTCTCATGGTTACTGTGATGGCTTTTACCCTGCAGTACCATGAGCAGGCAAACTGGAGGCTGTGGTTTGTGAATCATACCACTATCTCTGCCTCTGGCATCGCTTGGGTAGGAACATGGAAAGTCTGTTTCCCTCCAAACTAGAGGGATCTGTTGAATATAACATAGTGTGCTGACTTGATTTTCATGTCAATTAAATATTCTTCCCTCTAGAAATGTGTGTTGTTCAGGTGCTCATGTTCTGTGCGTGTTTCGTGGGAAGATTAGGAATACTTTTCACCTTCTCCTCATGGAAGGTATTTATGGAAATGTTTCTCAAAAAAACAGTTGGAGGTGAGCACGTGAGGCGGGAGGAATGTCATTAGATCTTTTCAGGCCTTAGCCTCTCGGTCTCTGTGAGCTGGAATTTCTATTCTGTTGTAAACAATGGAAGTATCTGCTTTCCTCCTCCTTTCCGCCTGCCCTCCATCCCAGCCAAGCAGGAAATCGGGTTTGCTCCTCCTCTAGGGACCCCATACGGCTTCTTGTTACTTACATATGGGATCTTCCTCCTCTTTCTCTGATAACCTGTGAAAACTTCTATCAAGATAAATCCTGTGGTTGCACCACCTTAGCTATCGATCAACGGGGCACACTCAGTGCCAGCAGCCGGTTGCAGGAAGCTCTTTGGCTGGCGGTCCTATAGGTATAGGTAATATCTGAGTTAGCTGCAAACAAATAAAGCTGAGGGTTGGAAGTCACAAAAAGAAACCTTGTTTTTGTTAACTGGCTAACATTTGCAAGGATTTGGCAACATGATTGCCAGCTGCTACAGCTTGCAATTGAGGTCACCTTCTCTTTGTATATAAACATTAGTCATTTACTAAAGAATGTGGAAAACAGGTGTTCAGTGGTCTCTGGTAATCTGTTCTTTTCATGGGATGCTGTAAGATAACACCTGACATAGAACAATTCCTTGTATGCTGCTTGTTATTAACATAAACACACTTGTATTGTTACTTATGCAGTGCCATTGGTATGCATGGTACAGAAAGGATAAACAAAATGACAGATGCCTAAACCAGATGAAATTACAATTAAACTAATGACAGATAAAAAGAAAGGAAGTGTGGCAGGAAAATGTGAAAGAACATAAAAATCACTGCGAGCTATGCTCGCTAACTTTTTTTTTTCTTTTTAAAGAGGCAGTTCTGCATTTTGTGGCTAATACAGGATATGAGGGTTGAAGCCGCAAACTGTTGTAGGGAAATTTGGCTTCCAGGCACAACTCTAAAGAGATTATGAAATTCAGAAGTGCTTTTCACACAGGATGAGAGAAGATATTGAAGACCAAGAAATTTGCATGGAAAAAACCACAATGATTTGTAGAAAAAGGGAATTAAACTATCTCCTGAAGGTGTGCCCTTCAGAAGAGCTTTAAAACTTAACCTTCCTATCAGCTGTATAACGTAGCAGGACTTCTGATGCCTTGGCCCTGTTTACACTCAAACCTGCACGTTTAGTTTGAACTGTTAAGAACAGATGTCACTAGATCATTTCAAGATTATGGGTAGACAAGCCCAAAATTAACTTAAGAAAGCATTTAAATAAAATACATCTAAATGAGCATGTATTAATAAAAAGTGTCCATTCTTCTGTAACAGACTTAAAATTTCTCTAAATGAAGTACACAGGAGCATTTACATTTAGCTGCTTTGGCAGAGCAGACTTACTAAATGAAGGGCAGGCCTCCTTGCTTTCAATGCATGGACCCACCAAGTACCCCCTGGGAGTGAGATTCACTGTCCTGTGCTGCCCCACAGTTCAGTTCCTGCTCTCACAACCCCCATGGAGCTTCCTGACTTTTGGTTCCCCACCTTGCTCGTGTGGCACAAGGCAAAGGGAAGGGGGGACATGGAGCAGCAGGGAACGTCGCCTTTCTGCATGGTGTTGGTAGTGGAGAGCTTCATTCAATGTGGCATCACTGGAGCTGCAGGTGAGCCTATTTGCTCTGGTTGGGATATGATAGCTGTGTCTAGGAGTGATTTGTCCGAGTCACATGTTCACAAGATGTGAAACATGCATGTTTTGCATATGTTGACTATACCCTAACAACGGACTGACCTTTCTTATGGTGATTGCTGTGGGATGACACGATTTCTGTCACCATTGAAAAACACAGCATAGCTCTAAAGACACTGGACTTTTCCTCCCAGGTATAAGGGAGATGCTAAAAATGAAACTGCTGTTGCCAATTATGTCAATTACGGGCTGGCGTTTAAGAATGGTAGAATCTTGTCCTGCTGAAGAGAGAGCTTGAAAAGTCAAGAAAGACATGGATAAGGAAAGTGTGATACAGTATTAGTGTAATATGCAGTCAGCACACTGGCAGTCTAAGTTCAGTCAGACATTGTGAAGATATCATTAAATTGTGTTTTAAGGATTAGGGGGGGGTAGCTTTGAAGATATAACTGAAGCACTCCTGCTCTTCAAGACTGCATGATACACATTCAAAAAACCAATGATCCAAAGAAAAAGTAATCTCAATTTTCATTCACGTATGGTAGTAGCGGCTAATTTTTAAAAAGGTTAAGTTCTTCCAAAAGAGTGTGAAACGCTCAGTGGGGGGTGAGCTGCACCCTAGGAGAGCTAAAACATTTTTCTGCACTTGCGACAACATTGTTTTCTTTTTGTCACAAATTGTCATAGCCTCCCAGCCAAAATTATTGGAATTTTTTCCATTGTGCATGAAGCATTTTTATACAATAATTCCATCTATTCTTAGCAAGATGTTCTTTTGTGTGAATTCTATCTATTGTTAGAAAGTGTTTTAGAGAAAATATGATTCTAATCTTGTGGCTTTTTGCCTTGATATCAAGAGAGTTACTACCAAATATGCAATCATATCTTTTGTTAATAAAACCAAGTTACAGGATCTATTAATAGAGTAGTAATAAATAATGGTGGTGTTGGGGGGGAGGATTATATGTCATTTTACTTCTAGTAAAATGATACTCCCAAAGGGTAATGATATTAGGAAAATTAGCTGCTATTAACCTAGTTCATATACAGTCTGTCTCGTAGAAAAAAAAAAAAATGCATTGGAATAACCTCTGTGGAAAGGAAAATGTCATTTATAAGTTTTTCCAGCCAAAAGAAAAACTCTCCTATTTCAGCCCTAAAGCATACCCCTGACATATGCTTCAAGGGGCATATTTTGTACAGTGCAGTCCTAAAACTTCATCATAATGCTGACAGTCACAGCAAAGAAAGAAACTACAGACAAGAATCTCACAACAGAAAAGAGAACACCACCTGAAATGGTCATTGCTCATTTTCTAGACTCTCCTTTAATCTCACAGCACAATATAAAGCATATTAAATATGCTGACCAAAACTTCAGCAGAACTAGTGGTTATAGAAAAGTGTACGTTAATAATGTATGCCAGCTGGATGGCAACAGAGGAATGCAATGGACAACCATATCTTTCATGTACACAATTATGACATTCTGAATAACATGAATTAATGTTTTTCTTTTTCTTTATGTATTTTCTTTTTTTTTTTCTTCCTGTATGACCTCCCTATTTTTATATCAGCTCTGATACTGAAATTAAATCAGTATAATTCAAAATCTTCAATTCAGTCATAGGGTAAAATTATGTGTCACCAGACTTAGGGCACATTGTACATAGTGTTTGGGTTTGCGGGGGTTTTTTTTGTTTGATTTGGGTTTTTGCATTGTTTCAATTCCACAGAACATTTAATGAACATTAGGTTTGTTTTCTCCCAGTCATGTCAGTGATTGGCAGAAGTGTTGTCTGAGACCTATAAACCAAGGAATACTTTAGTAGTCAGGTCACCTCTTTGGGACAGACAGCCCTGGAAGCTGGGCTTTTTTTTCTTCTTTCAGCTGAATGTCTGCATGATACTGGCAACTGCTAAAAGGAAAAAGCTGCAGTTCCTCAACTTTCCCCCATGGAAATTTCCTTCTGGCAATCCCAGTGTCAGAGCTTGTGAAGGAAACACACATGGCCTTTGGACCCGCAGAATCTGATGTCAGTGGCACTGGTCACTGCCATGCTGGTCATCCAGGAAGGTCTCGTCAGTTCAGTACTCAGTGTTGTTTAAACCTTTCAACTTTCGTTTTGACAGAACTTTGCAATTTTCACTTCTACATCCCGAAAGCTGAAAGTGTTTAGTGAATGAGGCAAGACACTGCACAAAGAGAAAGTCTGGTGATTAAGTCAGCTGCCTCCCACCCCAGAGAACTGGGTTTCAGCCCTGCCTTTGCCACAAAATTCTTCATTCTTCATGATGATGGGCAGCCGTTTGTAACAGATATTACTAAAGGGTAGTACCTTCATTATCTGCTTCAGGCAATTCAAAGTGTGTAACTTGGACATAAAAATCCAGACCTTCCAAAGCGAGATGCCTACATAGCTGGTAGAGTCAGCAGAGAGGAAAATAAATTCACTTTTCTAGAGGGGCACAAGAAGAGAAGCTCACTCTGCTTGGAGCCAGACTCAATCTTCAACGTTATATTGGCATGACACAAGGAGTAACTCAGCATGGAGCTCCCCAACATCAAACTGTTCTGAGGGTACTGACCTCGACATAAGGATTTTTCTGTGCAGATGAAGCACTGGATCAAGTAATGGATAAAACCCTGTATTTTAAATTTGTGTCAGATTGCTCTGTTGAGTGACAGAAGCTCACTGCTGGATACTGATCTTAATTCAATATGATGAGTTCAGCAGATGCTTTTCCTTAGGCTGTATTATTGCTATGCCAAGTATAGCAATATGTTTTTTACAAAACTAGGCATTACAGAAATGTGATTTTCCTATAATAAAGGTAAAATAAAGGAAAAAAGCCTTGGTTTTACAAGTTTGATTTTAAAGGGCTGAGAGATCTTAGAATTAAATTTTAAAAGCCAATTACGGGTTTTTAAACACTGGAAAAAATTCTAAGCAGCCAGAATGATCATTTAAACTTTCCTTAATATTATATGTGATCCACTGAGAATATGAATCCAACTGTATTTAAAAAATAATATCTGGGGGTCAGTTTAAATGTAGATATTAATGTAAACTTAACAAGAACTTGAGGATATCTGAACTTTAGAAGGTCTCAGAGCATGTAGAAGTCTTCTGCCTAGGTCATTTGCCTAGGTGGTTTTGCTAAGACAATGTTCACTAAGGGACAACAGAAGATAAAAATTACAAAGAACAATCATTAAACTAATTTTGCTTATTTTTATTTTGCTGTTTTGAACATTAGAAGTTAAAGAAATTAGAACTTCTCTGCATATAACCTACATCGAGAAATCATCTGTTACACCACTATAGGATATTGACTTGGTTTCTGAGGGTGTTGTTGGCTTAAAAGAACAATATCCATCCAGCTGGGTTGGCAGTGCTGTCCAGAATAAATTGAAAAGAATACAAAAAATCAAAACCCAACAAAAAAAGGAAAAAGAAAAAAAAATCCCTGAATAAATATCAATGACTGCTATGTAAGAGGAACTATTCTGATTATGAAAGTTACGGTCCTACAACATTAGTATAATAGTACTATGGCTGTGTTTTTCTAATCTGGGCATACTGGGGAATTCTGCTTTTCTGAACTGGTATAGCCTTTGGGTGTTCTGAGATTCAGCACATGAAACATGCAATGAAATCCAAAATAAAGCGTTGAATTGTATTTTTGCATTCATTTCAAAAAGGACAGACTAGTGGGGACTATTTTCCAATCCTGCTTTCTAATTTGTTGGTCAGTCATCATGATAAATGAGGGGCAATGATCACTTCAGTCCAAGTTGAGTGAAATAGAGGGGAAATTTCATCCTTCATAAGGCTAGGAATATCACAGGATGCGGTTATGATGTAGCTGCACGGAGAAGACAGAATAATCACAGTTTCCTTTAGCACAACAGATAAGGAGGCATCAACTGGTCATAGCACAAAGGTTCAGAACAAAAGGTAATACTTCTCAAAGCATATAGATAAAGACCTTTGCCATATATATTGTGGATACTAAAACAATTGAATGAATTCAATAAAGAAAATCCTTTGGGAGCTGCTGAATACAAGGCTAACAGCTCTGGGCTAGAACATCCTGAGCTTGAATTTGCTGGAGATTGTGAGATGGTTCTTGAAAAATGTCACTGTACATCTGACTTGTCCTTATACTCCTCTGGGCAGCTGGTAGTGGCCACCATTAGAAACATAGTACTGGTTGGCTGGACTTTGGTTTGATGTGATACAGTCATTCTCATGTTACAGAGGTTTTATTGCACATTTCCAGTATCCAAATCATAATGCACATTGTCAGCATTAGTCTCGTATTACTGAACTGGAATGTATCCTTATTGGAGTACATATGAACTGGAACGTTGCTTTAGATGGAAAAAAAAAGTGGGTTGCAGAGGGTTGTTTTGTGTTGTTTCTTTCCGTAAAGAGTATGCAATACCACAGGCAATACATCTTTGGATGAAAATGAAAAATGAACTGTAATGATGTGCTTTGGTAAAACAAAATTGGGCATATTCTGCACAGCAAACATCTTGTGCTGGAATAAATATCTCTCCGGTGATGTCAATGTGAGAACAAGCACTACAGTGTTGTTGAAGTAATTGGGAGTCACTGAATGAATGTGTCGGGGAATCCTGCAGAAAGCCTATATATGGTAATTTATCTAGAAAGTTCTCTATTTCTTTTTTTAAAAAACTTTATGTAGGAGAGTGAATAGTTTTACCATCTTTCAGGCTGACTGAAGACACATGCCAGTCTTCAGGCCTTCCACTGAGCACCCTGTCCAAGCAGTATGCAGCACTAGCAGCAGGGAGGTGGCACAGCACATGTGCTGGCTCTCAAGCAAAAGAACATGTCCCATTGGGGCTGAAATGTGGTGGGCTGTGGTCATCAGGTGTGTAGAAGCATGCCGGCATGAGAAGTTTCTTTGTAAAAACTAACAGGACAAATAACTCTCCCTTACTTTAAGTATGAAGTGCAACGGAACTCCAGAAGAGAACTTTTTTCCTCCAAGTTTAATTTAACTAACGTTTGAAAAAAATCAAGCTAACTTCAACAATTCTTTTTTTTTTTAGAGAACTTGCCTTAGAGCAGCTTCTTACAGTCACAGAAATAATGCAAAATTGTCATTACAGTCACTGAAGTTAGTATAATATGGGATAAACACAGTATAATAAGCCTTAAATTATCTCAGTCCATTCAAATATCTTTTGTACACTGGAGTTCACAGTTGTCTCTGCTCACATCTCCACAGATTCTCCCTAGCACCCACCATCTCATCTTCCAGCTGTTAGATCCTCTATGTCAGCTCCACCCTCTCTTCCACCATCCCATTTTAGTTTGGGCACATGACAAGTCTGAGCTCAGACTGAATCTGTTTTTCAACAATTTTTTTTAAATAAAAATTAATAGCAGCATGAATAATGAGGCAAAAGGAATCATAACGTGCCAGTATACAATCATACTGCAAATGATTTGAACCATTAAAGCGTTTCAGGGCCTCTGTGGCTAATTGCAAAGACCTGGATGGAGGAGGAAAAAACAATTGTATTCTGCCAGGAGAAGCTGTTAAATTCCTGTGAGGGAATGTGGTCCTGACTTAATTACCACTTCCAAGAGCCTATTTATAGTTGTCTGGGAAAGCACTTAAGTGAAATAGGCTTAAGTTTGCAAATAGAATAAGTGGGTGAGTATTCACAGTGAAGACAAAGATGAGAGAGAGGCGACTGTGGAATAACTGCCCTGTACCCTCTCAAGCCCTTTGGTGGGATATTGGAGCAGGAATTTTCTACTGACTGAAGTAGCTTCATGACTCATCATTTCCCTAGAGAGAATTTTTAAAATCTAAAATTTTAAATGTTGTGCAGTTCATGCACAGCACTTCATGATGAGCTCAGACTTGAAAGTTGATGGGGACAGAATGTACCACAGGAGGGCACATGAAAAATTTCATGGGTCTCTATGAGAAAAAAACTTCAAAACTTTTCATCATTATGAACACACTGAATGTTTTAATAGATAAAATGCTGAATCTGGGCATTTAAATGGTTGGTAAGATGGGGTGTAGCATGAAGAATGAGATTTGTCCATGGAAACGTGGTCAGTGCAATTTCGTGAGTACGAACACTTACACTGAAGCAAATACTACTGACAGCTGATAAATAAGTCTAGTCAAATGTTATATTAGGAATGATAAAGAGAAATGCACATAGCCTTTATCCCAGGCCTTTTAGAGACAAATGAGTAGGTGCCATGAAATGGAGGATTAGAAAGAGATATGTAAGCTGGACGTAAGCAGGCCTGCATACTAGGAGGAACTGATCTATATTTAAATCTATTGCTAAAGTTATTTAATATCTAACTTCTGTGTTTTTCATAACTTTTCTGCTTGCAACTAATATAGTCTTATTAAGCTGGGAAGCATAGAGGACTATTATATCTTACTGTTTCTACATATTTTGGCTTTAAAATTTTCAGTTAAATAATTCTACCTATATACTGTGTATTAAAATGAATATAATAAATTATTTTGGCATGCCATAGAATTTCAAATGTGCATTATAAATGCACTTTATATACATATTTCAGTGTTTTATGGGCATAATGATATGAGAACAAATAGTTGTGCATACATTTCATTGCAGTATCTAAGCAGTTCAATCGTAGTCATTCAAAGGTTAACCACGGCCTTAACACTTGAACTAAAAATACTGTAAGGGACTATTCTCTTCATGTGCCTAGATGTACCGTCCCCTTTGTCATCTACTTCACATGCCATCTAGGCATACTACGTGCTATGGCAATGCAATTCTTTATGTTATTTCCCTACTAGGAAGTGAAGCACCAAACAATAGCTTGTTATTATTTATTTCCTTGACTAGATTTGGACCACTGACCCAAAGACCATAACTACAGATCTTCCATGGTCCATTTAATTGGAATTACTATGAAGAAATGAAGCAGGGGGGAAAATACCAATGATTACAAAAAGCTTGTAGGATTACTTCTCCTTTTATCAGATAGACTTGTTGTTGCAGAATGAATAAATCTTCCCCTATATAAATGCCTCCTGATAAAACACTCTTGTTCAGTAAATATTTCAGTTACACTTCATGTTAGGATCAGACTTATCCTCTGTTTGAATCAGACTTATCATCTGCTTTTTTTCCCACTGATTTGGGATTTTCAGTCTATTTTCTATGTGGAAATACTCTATCCCAAGAAGAATATCTTATCAGACTGGCTCTGTACGTAGAGGAAAAAACTTGCTTCCTTCATGTGTACATGGACACAGCTCCCTGCTGCTACCCACCCTGAAAGTCCTCAGGGATTTTACATTTCTTCTTTGCTTCCAGGCACCCTTCACACCTATAGTTGAGCTAGAGAATGATCATCAACAGCCCCTCAGTTCCTGGAGCTCTGCTCTTGGCTGCTGACAACAAGTGAGAGTTGAGGGGTTGCTACTCTTCAGTTCCCCTGAAGTGGATGACTGTTGATCACCTTTCCTACTACATACCATACTTCCCTGTGTCATCTATTATGCCATCCCTGAACCCTTCTGCAATCCACTGGTACTGGTGCTTGTCGTGTTCCACTTCTATATCATCTCAGTTGCCACCCCTATGGAAGGGACAATGTCTCACCTTGTTCCACATACTTAAACCCAAGTGTCAGATCTCTCCTTTGCCCAGCAGCTCTATGAAAGAATTTCAGACACCACACCAGCTGTGGCTACAAATTGGGGCAGCCATCATAGTTTCCACCATGCTGGAGGATGCTTAAGTCCCTGCATGACAGCCCAAGGAGAGCCCTCGCCATGAGACAGATTTCTCAGCAGTGAAGCAATTCAACCAGCTAACAGGTTGTCATACGCAGTGTGAAGATTTGCTTGGTTTGGAGACATGGGCCCTTATGAGGTATCTTTTTGTGTGTATGTGTACATGTATATGTGTGTACCTATCTCTGTGTCCTTTCTACCTCTAATTTATCTTACATTTATATTTATATTTTTGCCTACATGTGTATGTGTGGTGAACAGAAGAGACCTGAAGGGACAGAGCTAATAACCTGAAGGGACAGAGCTAATAGGAAAATATGTCCCAGTCTCTCATGATTTTATTCTGTTGGTTATGGGAAAACCAGCAAACTCTAGCTTGAAGGATGAGGGTGACAGCTGGCCATCAGGACCATAATGACAAAGGAGCCTTTGCTCTGTCATTCCAGAAGACATCTATGATCACAGAGAAGTGACAAGTTTTAGTTAGGTGTGAAGACAGCATAAAGGTCCCACACAGATTGGAAGATCTGGGAAATGGGAAATAAATGGCAAGAAATGCTAACAACTAGAAGATGAGGATGGAGTTGTGATTATACAGAATGAGATAACAGTTCTGACTGGCTGCCATTTTCCAGCAATGTGAGAAAGAGGTGGAGTGCCAAAATGAGGTTGGGATTTTTATGCAGAATGAAGGACTTTTCCTGTGGATGGTAGCAAAGCTGGAACTTGTTATCTGTAACCTACAGTGGGAATCTACGAGTGGTTATCTACATATTCTATGGAAAATGTTGTCATATCAGTTATTGATCTGCATATAAGAGCATGTATAACAGAGAAGATGCGTGGGTAGAATCTGTGATTATAAACACTGAAGATGGGAAGGGAGGGTACACAAAGAAAAGCTGCTTATGTAATTTTGAGTTAATGGGAATAGGTGTGCCTGGGGAATGAGTGGATGTGTGAGCAATGTTTGTGGGTGGAAAAAAATGGAAGGAAAGGAAAACAGGTGTAGAACGAAGGTGTGTGAAATACATGAGAATTGAGATGTTTATTATGTATATATGAGTAAGATGTGAGACAAGGGACTGATGTAAATTTATGCAGATATACCTTTATATGAAATATGATACACTGGCATCTGTGCAGATTAGTTAAAATGTGCACTGCAAGCATTTAATTTCCTGTGGCAGACTTCTATCTCTTCTAAGTCAAGATCTTCCATATTATTACCCGTTCCATACTATGCAGGTCATCTTTCTTTGGCAGAGGGGTTTCGTTCTGCAACCCAAAACAGAGCTATGCTGTGTTGCACCAGGTTCTCCATCCCACTCTCCCTTTATTGTCTTGAAGCATGACAGATATTGAGGAGGAAGGAAAATAAAAAGAAGGGAGCAGTGATGCAGGCTCAGGAGGGTTTAGTTGTAGGGTGGAGGGTTTCATTGTGGGGTAAGGATGGCACAAAACGCATTGCAAATTAGTGTTTTGGCATGAAAACTACAGTGACCTTTTCAGGTTCTTCTCTTCTTGCCTTATCATGTTACTGAAAAATAATCCTTGGCTTCTGACTGCTTTGTTCATTTCCTCCCAAGGAACAGGCAGAAGGACGAGGCAACATCCAAGGAAAGGTACCATTCTGGCCTGAAAAATAATTGAGAGTTCCTGCCTGGCATCTTGGCATGAGCGTGCTGCAGACAGAAGGAGTTTCTATTCTTGTGAGGCAATTGCTAGCCCTATCATTTCCTACCGGCTACTGTAGGCAGCTCTGCACACGGCTGTTTTTCAACACCTTTATTCAAAAGCATTTAAAGAAGCTTCAGCTCCTAAGTGAAGCTAACAATTTTCCTAGATACAGACAGTCTCAATGTCAGATCTGAAGTCTAGGACAATTTGAAACATGAGGGTTTTAGGACATGTTCTCGCATTTAGCCTGCAAACTTTGCCCAAGAAGAATCTAAGGTGCTTTTTTTTCACATTTGCTCAAGATTTAGGGAGACGTAACCTGCCAGTTGCAGAAGCAGCTACAGTGCACCTGAAAATCTTGGACCTGTTTTTGGTTGCATATGCATCTGCTGCTGCATTAATAATGAATCGATGAGATCCAGGGCACACTGGACACACAGCTCATGGTTTACATGGAACATGTGCATCATAATTCTGCCTGAGAAACCACAGCCCAGCCAAGTCCTTTTCTGGCTCTAACCTGGAGCAATTTGCCAAAGTTAAGAATTTAGTTGAAGGCTATGAGCTGAATGAAACATTTCACACTCAATCATACTGTTTCCCCTCTTGCCCACTACTGTGTTGAGATCTCCACCCCCGTTTGAAAACTTTTTGCTGCCTTCATGATCAGTCCCACGCTGTTCCTGCAACCTCCATCTACAGGTTCTTCACTGAAGCTTGGCCCTCTCTTGATCCACTGAAGCATCAGACTCTCCAGGGACCAACGAGGAAGAACCAGCCCATGTTGCAGAGTGATGCTGCACGTATCCTCAGCAGGGCTAATTAGTCTTGGTGGATTATTATAGCAACCTGGCTCTACTGCTTCCAGGTATTATGAACTAGTCCAGTGCCTTGGCATGGTACTGTGCTGCGCAGACATTGTGCTAAGGTAATCACTGCAAGGACATTAAAAGCAATGAAGGGGAAGTTGAGCTGTGGTGCACAGAGGACAGGACAGGGGTTTTTTTAAACAAAAAAAATCCAGTGTCCAAAACTGTTATTAATATAGACTTGGGCCATTTGAGAATGCCTAGCTCTGCTAAATAAAACCTCTGAAAATCCGGGAGGCATACATGAAATAATAGAAACTGCAACCACCAAAAACCAGAGACTTTGTACTGTGCCTTAATTCTGCCTTCTTTGAAATACGCCTCAAAAGCATCCATGCCACACAAGCAGCACCTTGCTCCTGGAGATACTGCTGAACTCTTGGGATCATGTGAGACAGCTTAATGCCCAGTGTTTGCTGAAGTAAACTCTCACTTAAGATGAGCTGATACAAACATAAGCTGTCACGCTTCTGAAGATCAGATCTGCAACCTCATGTTTGCTAAATTTTACACCTTTACCAAATTTTAAATCTACTTCACCATTGCCTTCATATAGAGCTTTGCTTTCTTCACTAACCCCACATACTACTCTCCTATCACACTTCGTTGCTGACAATAGCCCTGGTAAGAAGACTCCAGCATATTACTATTGAAATAACCTATGAAACATAGGTTAAACACCTGGGATGTCCTATTCCCTATACTGCCTCTTTCATGTACAGCTCTATTCTTTGATAACTAATGGTTTAGGTGGGATAAAAAAGAGTGAGAAAGGCCTAAGAAGTCAGGGGCAAAAGTCCTCTAATTTCCTGCATTTATAACCACACTGCAGCAATTAATGTTCATAGAGCTGTAACTTAAAACAGTGAATGCAAGTGGAACATAATTGGAATTGCAATATAATTCCTGGCAGGGTATTGCCAATTTCAGGGGGCTGAGTTAAGGTTGTTTGAAAATATAGTTAACTCCTTTCCTAGTTTTCAGAAGCTTAGCCTGCATTACCTTAACTCTTTATATCCAGATTTTCAAAGATGTAGCTGAAGTCAGCGTCCTGGAAAGGCACGAAGTACCACAAGCCAACTAAGTTTTGGGGAACTTAGTTCTAGATGGTATCTGGAACTCTGCTTTGTGGCCTCCAGCAGGCTCAGGCCAAATCAGACACAGCTCCTTTCTGCTCTACGGGGTGAGGCTAACGGACTGGGTTGAGATGTCAAACGAGTCAGGTGTTTAATCCCACCATTCATTATCCAAGCATCGATACAGCATGATCGCTCCTGTGGTGCTCAGCACCTCTCTCCATCACCTTCAATGGCTCTGTAGCAGACCCCCGTCCCCTTCTCACCTCCCCATGCACATCCAGGTTACTCAGCACCCCCGAGGCTTTTCGGGTGGACACTGCGGGATGCATGACCCAGCCGTGGCCGGGCATGGCTCCCCTTTTCCTCCACTCCCCACCCCGGTCCCCCTCCCCAGATACCGGGGCGGGACCGGCCGGGCCCCGGTGGGGCCTCAGCCACCTTCCCCGGCCCGGGCCTAGGCCGGCGGGCTGCTGCCCTCCCGCCATAGACGACGTGTCTGGGTTTGGGCCCGGCTTCCG